>JAMKQA010018075.1:0-11486 GCA_024699735.1 Posidonia australis | reverse complement strand
GAGCATGAAGATAGGCATGACAAGTTAAATGAGATGGGCAAAAAAAATGACAAAAAAAGACTGATTAATACTGACAATACTTGTATTGTATTGGGTTGACTTACATCGCGTTTTTGGTGACTATTAATAAAGGCCGCTCTGCTCGATCAGAAGGTAATAGTTTAAGTGTCAATATTTGATAATACTCCAACGAAGCAAATAAATAGTCTTTTCAAAAGAAATTTTCATTATACACAAGTAACATCTCTTTAAATTTTTTGAAAAATTTATTTCTACATAGATCTAATTTTACATGTTGTTGTTTTTTTTATAATTAGACGTATTAATCTATGTTCAACGGTGTAACACTTGGGGTCTGTAGGGTTTAGGCAAATATGGCAAGCACATATAGTAGGTACGGACTGCAAGCACGCATTGTAGGCACACAAAGCATGTGTGTATCATCGACGCATATAGTTGGTGCGAATGGCTAGTGCGCCTTGTTAGTTCAGAACTCAGTATATTTTAAGTTCTATTTTGGAAAATTAATTCCCATTTGGTTATATCTTTGGCATTTGTGAGGTGAACCTGGTTGGATGGTGTAGACACCCCAATTTTGAAGTCACTTGGCAGCAGGCTCCTTCGGATGATGCTCTGGTTGCGACCACCAAAACCCTAGCCCACTTAAGTCCACACAAGCCCAATCAGGCCCACACTAGCCCACTCTGACCTAATCAAAATTAAAAACCAAACAAAATACATTTAAATCCACTCAAAATCCAATAAAAACCCTAATTAATCAAATAAAAACCGTAATTAAATAAAATCCAATTAAAGCCACTTAAAACCCAATTAATAAAATAAAAACCTAATTAATCAAACAAAAACCCTAATTCAAATCAAAATCACATAAAATCCACTGAAAATCCAATTAAACAAACAACAATCTTAATTCAAGTCCAAATCAAATTAAAATCAAATAAAAACCCTTATTAATCAAATAAAAACCCTAAGTAAGTAAAATCCAATTAAATCCACTTAAAATCCAATAAAAACCCCAAATAATCAAGTGAAAATCCAAATTAAAGTCAAGATCCAATAAAAACCCTAATTAATTAAAATTCAAAATCCTAAATCAATCCAAAAACCCTAAATTAAAAACATAAAACTTAAATAAACACAAAAACCCTAAATTAAAAACATAAAAGCTAATTAAAACACAAAAAACCTAAATTAAAAACATAAAACCTAATTAAAATTCAAAAATCCTAAATTAAAGCCATAAACCCTAATTAAACCCAAATTCCAAATTGAAATCCAAAACCTTAAATCTAAAATGATTAAAATCATAAAAATAAAATAAAAAACCTAAAGTAATCGAAACCCTAATTAAACCTTAACCACAAATTTAATTAAAATCATAACACATAAATAAAAAGCCTAAATTAAAATTCAAACCCTAATTTAAAAACTTAAAGTCATAACCCTAAAAATCCCAAAACAAAAAACCTAAACTAATCAAAACCCTCATTAAACCCTAAATTACAAAATTAAGAAATTAAATTAAACCCACAAAATCCAATTAAAAATCTAAAATTTAAACCTTAAAAATCCCAAAAGAAAAACCAAAAGAAAAAGCAAAACAAAAAAACAAAACCCTAAGCCCATTAAGTTCAATACTGTGTAATTCAAAATGCAATTTCAAACCTTATAAAAGTCAAAAATAATTCTGACGACCCCTAATTTTCCGGCAAGGACTCCGACGAGCAATCCCGAGAAATCCGGAGCAAATCTCAACCTCCACGATCTCTGGCCAGCCTCCTCCAGCTCACGTCCGATCCAACGGCGCTCATCCACTGGAGGGAGGAGGATCCACGGCGGAGGAAAGCCTCGTCGGAGTATAAAGCCCCCCTACCGTTGATAGCTTCAAACCTTCAGACCTTCCATCTGCGAGCTTCCAGCCTCTCCCCAGCGATCCAGAGCCTTTCTACCTTGACCACCAACCCGCGAAAGCATCCAGCCCCAATTTCCCAAGCCAACAGCCATCCTTTTTCCGCGAACCAGAGCCACCGGAGAATCCAAGCATCACCGTCAAGTCGTCGGAGAGGACATTCCTCGCGTCAGGTAGCTTCTTTCTCTCTTGTCTTCAGTCTCTGACACGCCCCTGTAGTTGTCCTTGGGTTCCCTGAACCAGTCACGATGGAGCAGTGCTTCCTACCTGTCGTTGCGTCTCCTCCGGTGGTGGGTTTACCACCATTGGCGAGCCTCGGGTCACTTGGCCTCAAGCAAGGCCCCCATGGGGCCTTCCTCCCTCTTCCTCTTTTCTCCTCTTCCCTCTAGCCTCCTAGGCTATCTGAAGACCCAGAGACACCCCCGCCGATGCTCAGCCAGCCCTGTCGACGTTGCTGCTGCTACCGTCGACGACCCTACACCGTGGAGACGCCTGAGGTCTCTTGGCTGCGCCAACCCTGATCCACCTCCTCCGGAAGCTTCTCCGCGTCACCACAAGTGCCTCAGCGCTACTCCTTCGCCGTCCAGACAATTGCAACACCTTGACGACCTCCGCCGTTCCTGTCGTCGGAGTCGGAGATGGGAGGAGCGCTCCAGACTTCCCGGGATCCTGCCGCATCCTCCAGAAGCTTCGTTGTGACTCCCCAAAGCTTTCCCAGCCTTCGCCGTGCCATCCCAACCTCCGGAAATCGCCGCGTCGCGCCATCGTCTTGTCCATCACCGTTCAGAGGACATCACCGGAGCGCGAGGTGGGGGAGAAGCCTCAGGCCTCCCCAGCCTTGTCCAACCTCCCAGGGATGATTGCCGTGGCTCTAGGAAGCTTCCTCAGCCGCCGCACGTCCCCCTCCGCCGCTGGATCGCTGTTGAAGTCTCGCCGGAGGAAGAACGCCGGCGATCCACCGGCGATCTTCGAATAGGTTTCTTTTGGGCCCAAGCTCTCTAGTTTAAGTTTATTTTTATTAAGTCCTCAGTTTATTACATTTAAATCCTTTTTTATTGCATCTGGGTCCAAACATTTGCATCATAGTCCCTGTAGTTTTTAAATATATTTAGTTCTTTTATTTTCTCTATGAATTTTGCGTGTGACCCCCTGAATACTTTATCTTTTAATTCCTAACATATTCATGCATGTTTTATCACATATAGGTCTTGGAACCATGATTTCTTTGCATTTAAGTCCTGAACATTTGCATTTATCCCTTGTGGCTTTTTAAAATAAGTTTTCTCTGTGAAATTTGCATTCTAAACCCTGAATATTCTAAAAATCACATTGATCATCATTAAAATTAAGTTTTTATCACATTTAAGTCCTAAACATTTGCATTTAGCCCTTGGAATCTTTTAAAATGAATTTTCACTGGGAAATTTGCAATCTGAGCCCTAAAAGATTTAAAAATCACATTGTCTTTCATTAAAATGGAATTTTCTTTACATTTTGGTCTTGGTCTTTTGTATTAAGCCCCAGGAACTTTAAAAAATGAGTTTTCTTTGTGCATTTTGCATCCTAGACCTTAAGAAACTTCATAATTGCACTGACCAGTATAAAAGCCTCATTTTTATCACATTCAGGCTCTGAAATTTTGCATAAAAATTCCTAGATTCACATCAAACCTTTCATGAACACATACAATTTACATATAGGCCCTTAGATTATTTCTAAATCCATCATTTAAGGTTTTAAATGTTTTCTTGCTCTGATATTTTTCACTCGTTGCATTTCATATTTTGCATTTAACCATTGATTCTATTTAAAAATCATGTTTTCACTGAGATTTGATCCTTAGCCTCTCATTTTGGTCACATTTGCACTTATGTGTGAATTTTGCACCTTATACCCTGAATTTTCAGGAAATCATCCAAGTGCAACTTTTACATCCCATTGCCGCATTGACATTGGACCCATCATTTGCATGTTAGACTAGGGGTCATGAACATGTTCTTCATCCAGATTCTCATTCATTTTTGTGAATTTTGCATTTTGGCCCTTATATTTGTCTTTTGTTGTGTTTACATCATTTTGTTGATTTTCCCCTCCATGTTTTCTTGCAAATAACATCTTATGGACATTTGACTCACATTTTGACATAACTTAGGCCATGCATCATTCCTATGCTAGCATTTATCACATCTGGCCAGGGAAATGACCAAATTGCCCCTGTGCCTCCAATTCATCAGCGTACATCTCAATTTTTGCACTCAGTATTGCATAGTCCTTTTCTAAGCCATTCTTTAGAGTTTTTGCACATTTAGGCACTTATCCTTGCATTTCATATCCTTTCTCCTCACATTTGTATCCCTATTTAACGAGCCGGCATCTCATACCTTTCCTTCGTGGATTTCTTTCTTCACTCAGTTTTCAAAGTTTTTTATCCAATATCTGATTTGATTTACTTTGATCCTACATTTCATGTTTTTTTGATTTGATGTGGATTTCATCGCCTGAGGGCGTACACTAATTGAACGGTTTGTGGGTTATTTGTCCCCTTTGATTTTCATAACTTTTTCCATGATTCCGAGGGCTTGGGTTGACTCTACTTTTTATTCTTTTGACATCAATATGGTTTTCAGAGGCGTTCTTTACAAAAACCTCGTCATTTCATGTGATTTTCTACGATTTTGTCAATTCATGTGGATTTCTTCGTAGTTTTCGCACATCATCTTGTACATCCATCCAGTCTTGTCGTGGCATACATATTAGCATGATCCAGGTTTAGCAAACATCTATTTAGCCTTTAGCAAGCAATTTAGACTAGAAAGACCAAGTTTCTTGGACGTACGAGGGTGTCTAACACCTTCCTCGTACGTAATAGGAATCCTTATCCATCCTCTGGTTGGCAGACATCTAGCCTTCACATTTGCACCTCATGCATCCAATCTTTTGTGATTTTCCTCGTCTTTTCCTTAGAAGACTAGGTGGCGACTCCTTTTCTTTTTCTTTTATCCTTCCTTATGCCTTCGCCATCTTGGCATGGTTGTGATCCCTTCCCTCTGACGCAACTCCGCGTCGGACCCCCAGGTCGGCAAGGTCACCGATGGATTGAGATTTGATTACCTGTAAATGTAAATATATTTATTAGGTAATTACATTGTAATTGTGGTTGTCATCCTCTTCAGAGTTCCCAACTTGCCATTTTGTGTTGTCTTTCCTCTTCGACTCATTGAGTTGTGCTGATATTATGGTGTGTTGCGTCCTATGAATGCGTGAGACTGAGGAAGGGAATGAGACGTCACAATGCCACAGTGCTGCTTGTGACTCCCTTTTCTTTCGTAAACCGTAAACTACTTTATGAATATTTGTGCTTGGGATTTTTCTCTTTTCCATGATTTCTGCACGTAATTTGCATCAAAGATCGCGAAGGGTGTCAGAGCTTGAGTGCCTTTAAAAATGGTGGTGGAAGGCATCGAGCAAAGGCATGAAAACTTGAGAGAAAGAGGGGAAAAAGAGAGAAAAGAAAGAGAGAAATAGAGGAAAGGAGCGGGAGAAATTAAGCAAGAAAGAAGGCTCAAGGTGGAATTCATCGTCATGTGTCATTATTCCGGCCATCCTTGCACCACCATCGTTGTGTTGTTGAAGGAGGAGTTGTCATTGGGCCATGGTCACACCCCTACTACCATTGTTTCCAAGCCACAGTGGACGATCGTTGAAAGGGAATCCAGACAGTGAAGACATTGGTGCAAGTACACATCCTATCTCCTTGTTTCATTCCACTTAAACTTGAAATTAGTGAAAATATAATGTTTGGAATGATTTTGGGTGTATGGCGAAGATCCCATAATTTTTGGGCATTTATGTTGGGCTTTTTAGAGATTTTTCGTAATGCATGAGTATTGTATGTCCAAATGAGTCTCTATGCTTTAATCTTTAATATCGCAAGTTATGAGTGTTGAATTTTCGTAATTTGTATCCTAAATGATAAAGCACTTTGATACCTTCGTTTTGATGTATTATGTGGAATTTTTAGGTGTACGTGGTGAGATCTCTAGAGTTTCCAAGATTAGTGATTTTTGTGGTGGCTGCTGCTGTAACGCCCCCTTTGCACTAGATACTAGTATCAATACTAATCAAGTGATTAAATAAATAAATGACTATAAACAACTAAAATTAACAAAGAAAATAAATTTTAATGGCTACCACTACCCAAAAACATGGTGTGCGGTTATGTAACTCCAACTATGTGCACAAGATCTGGATTGCATACCTCAATTTGCACTTGGAAATAAAAACATAAAAATACGTGTGAGTAACATCAAGTCATCTAGTATGCGCCCACCAAAAATCGAGAAAAAAATCACAAGAAACTCAAAGATCACAGTCATCAAAACCAGATTGGAAGGAATACCTGATCCATAAAACTTAATCATGATTATTCGAAAATTCCTTTTTTAAAACATGCCTTTCCAAATTACAGTCATTTTTTGTTAAAATCACATGCAACTTTGCAAACCATTTTGTGCATCCTTGAAAACCAAATTTACAGTAGAAACCACCTCAAAAAAACCACACATAGTGCGAAAAATCCATCGCGTCACCTTAGTCATAGGCGACCGACCAATCTCAAGCAATTGACGAGGACTCCAACCTCAATACAATTGCACTACCGTAGTGAACTACCCCGTGCAAAAGTCCAACCATCCTGACCGTAACCTCACTATATCATATATCACACAAAACATGGGGTGTGTCCATCGACGTCCTTTAGTGTTCGAGCACCTAGAGACTAGATCCCCAAATCCAATCAGTATTGACACTAAGGATAATCTAGATCTTCTACGCCTGGGCCCTATACTACCACAACCACAATCACGAGGCTCCATCCTCGGACTCAAGCTAGGCAATCACAACCTTACGCTCGTACCCAAGTTCTCAGAAGTATCCACACCCCCACTCTATCGATACTATCCTTTAGTTACGTGTTTCCTATCAAAATCACAGAAAGCATTTTCAAAACATATACATATTCTTTTCAAAACCATTTTCAAAATATTTTTTATCACATAATTCATTCTCAGGATTAAATTCATGATTAAACACAAGATTTTCACTGAAAACAGGGTCTGTCAGACCCAATACGCAGTATTGACCCACGGTACCAACCCGTAGGGGTGCTACGGGGCCAACCCTCAAGTCGGGTTTTTACAAACAGTTCAGAGAACCTGAAACCCGATGGTTGGAAATTGCCTAAGTTGGAAACTCAAGGTGGTCCCACCATGGGCATCCTAAATTCACACAAAATACATGGAATTGAAGGACTTTAAGTTTTCTATCATTTGGAACATGAATCATCAAAAATTGATTTGTATAACTCAAGTTATGAAAATCTAAAGCATAAGAATCTACTGTGCAAATACTGTAACAATCCACACGAATCTATTGTAAAATTCAATGATAAATCACCAAAAATACTAGAATCTCTACTACACATCTAAAGCAAACTAATCTACAAGTTTATTATTAATTTAAATGAAAATAGGGAAGAAAAATGAGGAGAGACGCGTACATAGTGCATTTTCTGATGGTCTTTTCCTTCTCTAGCAAACCTCCTCCTTATACTCTCGACCCTCTCTCTCTGGTTTCCTACTAATGCTGGCCCACTCTTCCTCTCCTTTTATTTTCTCTATTTTTTGTCATCGTTTGTTGTCGGCAGTCACCTATAAACGTGGACTAATCAACAGTAGGGTATGGTGGAGTCAACGTCGTTGCAGAGGTATGGTGTACACAGTGGAGGGCGTTCACTGTGCAATATTGTGCTTACTTGGCATTTTTCCCCATCCACGGCCCCATGCACACGTACAAATTGCAAAATGCTAAAATACCACAAAGTACAGGAAAATAGAGAAAAACATGATTATAACAGAGAGGATTAAACACAAATCATCTTTAATAAACATTCATACAACCAATTCATCTAGATTACAACCAAGTATCAATCATGACTTTCATCAATTCTGAATTTTATGGTCTAATTGAAACGACGTAGTAAGCTGCGAGACTCACCCGCGGTACCAATCCGCGAGGCTGATCCATGGTTCTAGTCCATAGTTGTCCTATACAAGTATACAGATATTGCAGTTGCTTGATTTTACTGTTAGATTTTAGGGTTGGGCGTGACTGGGAAGTACGAACTACCAGCGCAAATTGCTGACCCGCTTGATGCGCACAGGGCACCGGCATGCACCCCTAGCGTGCCAGGTAGTGGGCAGGAATGTTTTTTTTATGATTTAAGATGGTATTTTGGGTTTATAAAGGTTTTATGTGATAAAATGTTTTGAAAATGATCTTCAAAGGAAACAAACACCAACATCTCATCTAGTTGCCACAATACCATAGGAGGGCAACTCACTATTATGTAGCACACAACAAATCCTTCCAAATTGCATTTCTCTTTTTATTTCAAAATCATATGTATGCTCTTTTAAAATCCTTTATGCACGTTTGAAATGGTTACTCTTGCCAGATCAAACCCAAAACCATACCAAAAGCACTAAAAGTCACATAATCTGATCCTACGTACTCTCTGTGTAGACCAAATAACCAACGGTGTCTGAATACTCTCTATAACATCTAGAACACCCACTATACAGCAACACACAAACCACAAAAGTCAGTACGGAGCCTTTGCACTAAACCACATGGTCTTCTTTAGATCAAAGCTTGATTCTCTAAATCAAGGCACAACAATAGAAGCTATAACGCTACTTTGGTGCAACGCCACTCTGACGCAAGACACCTTGCCACACAAATGCAACCCTACAACCACAAGTCAATACAATGTGTTGTGTTGTCTAGTGCCAAGTAAATGAAACTAGCCACAAGCAGTCCACCAAGGAACTATCACAACATCTGCATTGCCACGAATAACCATCCTATAGAGAAATTTGCCCGTTCCAACGTCCCTCTACCTGCAGGATCTTTAAAAGATTAACCACACATTAAGAAAGTCTGCTCACCCTACACGTAGGTGAATTGTCCTCCTTTCAGAACAAATCATAGGGTACACCCTCTCGACGTCCTAACTCGATGTCTTAACTCGATGCTTGAACCATACACATAGGCTCTGTCAACATCTACCCACATCTCGGTACCCATTACAACCAAGGTATTACATCCAGCTACATAGGAGTCTCATACCTTCGAGTCTATTGCCATGATACCACCAAGTATGGATGGTACCTTGAGTCTCAGTATCTGTAGCAACTAAGGTATTATGTTAGTTATATAGAGGTTTCATACCTTTTGGGTCCATTGTCGCAATACCACTAGGTTTGAACAGCACCTAAACCCACGGACCTCAGTCTTAGCCTTATAAACGACAATCAAGAAGTATCATACCTCTAGGATCTGATAAATACTTGCCTCAGTCTCTTGGTCTCAAGATCTCAACCTAAGCAACGTACTCGACCAACTAGGAACGCAGCCAATGTCTCTTGGTCCTACCAACACGATTGTCCAGTCTCTTGATCTACTACATATAGAAAACTGCAAAAACTCTTACCAAAACCTTTACAAAACTTTGCATTTCCTTTTTTTCAAAACTCTTTTGAAAACCATTTCAAAATTCTTTTAAAATCACACCTCTAAAATACTACGAAACATTGTAATAAAACACGACACAAAAACCATGAATCAACACCACTCAAAACAAAGAACAAGGAGAAAGTATACCTTCTAGGCATAAAATTCACCTAGAAGAAACTACACCAAAGACAGAGCAAAGGCCTTGGAGTTCCTTCAAAACCACAAGGCCAAACTCTCACCCAAACAAATCTAGAACCTTAAGTTCTTGTTATGAAACGTAGAACGCAGATTGACTTGCATCCAATCTAGGATGCAGGCAGCCATGCATCCTACGCCACAAAACTGCACCACTAAATATTTATTCAATACACAGCACACACACATACAATCCTTAATTATAGAAACACCCCTAACTCATCTATAAAATTCCTATCTATATTAGGGAGGTTAAAAGGGCAACTTAGTATCCTCTATGTCATTTATCAATTGATTAAACTAGGAAAACTGCTAAAACTCAGTTTCCTGGTATTAGACGTTGAAAGCATTGCATTCAACATTGGACGCTGCTCATTCCAGCGTCTAGGAAGTGCAGATTTCCTAGAAATTCCTTCTACAATCCTTTAACATTCTAATCATCTCATAAATGGAGTGAGATATGATTAATTAGTATTAACAACACATCATGCAACCTATTATCAATTTCCTAACCTCAAATTAAACCACTTTTAATAAAACATGAAAATTCAACTTCAAGGGGGCGATTAGACGTAGCTCGGCCCGCATCCAACGTTGGACGCACTAGGGTGTGCGTCCAATGCCCTGCATCAGGAGGTTCAACTAGAACCTCCCTTCTAAGCATGCAAAGACCCACCAAAAACTCACCCCATCACCATAGAAGGATGGGGGAGTAATCACACACCATCATGCATAAAAATGACCACCCAATAAATAATTAAAGGATATCTACGTGGGTGTGTGCTTTGCACCCATGAGGCAAACCAATATCGTGATCCGACACTTCCCGCGAGCTCTCGGTTGTGCACCAAACCACCTTAGGCCTCCACCACGCCACTAAAACAGCCCAATCAACAACCACGGTCCTGGAATCAACGGGTGTAATCAAGAAAAAGAAGAAGGAAAGAGGTGGGAGAAGAACCATAGCCTACTTGACCCTTTATCTCTCTCCCTTAAAGTGTTATATGCAGCCGATCATGTGTCTAATGTAAGACGCATACAAGTATGCTTCTAACAACCACAACTATACGTGTTAAACATAAGTTTCTATGCGTCTAACATAAGATGTACCATATCCTGCATTCAATACCGAAATGGCTAGAAACCACTAATGCGAGTGTAAAATGTTATTGATTCTGCGTCTAATATTAAATGCAACCTATACAGCGTCCAACACATCTATATTCGAGATTAAATATCTGGCCTAAATGTTACCTAAGAAATAGGATCGTTACAAGTGTGCTTCGATGGCAGCTTATTGGCTGGTTGGTCGCTAGTAGCCATAGTGGCACGACAAGTTTTCACGTTGGGTGTGTGTGTTGTGGTTTTTCATGCTTGGATTTAGATTTTTCAACTTTAGTCTAGTGAAGACCTTGATTTTGAGATGTGATTTAATGGTGGTTTCTTGTAATGACCTATTAAGAATGTGATTTAATGGTGGTTTCTTGTAACGACCGAGGTATTAAGAGTGGTGCCTTGCCAAATAATTAAGGTGAATTCAGGCGTGTTAGGCTTTGGAGGCCCCAATGCCTAATGTGGGACACGTTCTCAATAGTGTCTGACGCTTAGATTGTGGGTTTCTGACCTTTTGACGTGGTGTGGTTCGAGTGTTGTGCTGATCCTCATAGGAGTTTTGTGGGTTTCCCCTGGGTCATGGAGGTTTGGTGGCGGGTCTCTAGTGGCACGAGTCATGCGAATGTGGGAAGTCGCATGATTTGGTCTCGTGTTGTGCTCCTTTCCTTCTTTC
>JAMKQA010018074.1:0-16533 GCA_024699735.1 Posidonia australis | reverse complement strand
CCACAAGCATTTGCATGGCATGGCATATCGCCCTCGGGTGTACAGCAAAAGGCTGAAAAGCCGACATTTCATTTGCAAAAGAGAAATCATTAGAAGACTGATTCGTCAGGCGTGCGAGGGTGCCTAACACCTTCCTCGTACGTAACAGGGATCCTTACCCGCATTTCTGGTTTGCACAGCCCCTTTTTATTTTGTTTGCATGATTTTTCATGTCTTTATGGTTTTCCTCGTCTTCCATAATAGACTAGGTGGTGACTCCTGCATTTTTGCATTTTTCCCCTCTTTTCTTTTTGCCGTGGCTTTGCCGCTTTTGGCATAAATACCACCCAATTATGGCCACCCCTGTCGGCATGGTTACACAGTCAGAGTCATCCTTTCACCGGGCCGTCATGGTCATTTCCGCTGCTTTTCTTGGATTCTCGTGGGCGTAAAATCCTTTTCTTTGGCTTCTAACTAGGCGGTCAGAGTCAACCTTTGATCGGGCGGTCGAGGTCATTTCCGTTGCTTTTCTAGGATTCTCGCAGGCGCGAAATCCTTTTCCTTGGCTTCTGATCGGACGGTCAGAGTCGACCGTGATCGAGCGGTCGAGGTCATTTCCTTTCTTTTCCTTTTTTCTTGTGGGCACGAGATCCCTTTCTTTGGCTTCTGACCGGGCTGTCGACCTTTGACCGGGCGGTCTAGGTCATTTCTTTTCCTTGTCCTCGTGGGTGTGAGATCCTTTTCTTTGGCTTTTGACCAGGTGGTCAAGGTCATATCCTTTTCCTTGGATTATCACTGGCGCAAAATCCAACTATTTGACCTTTTGACCAGCGGTCAAGGTCATATCCTTTCCCTTGGATTTTCAGGGGCGCGAAATCCAACTATTTGACCTTTTGACAGAGCGGTCAAGGTCATATCCTTTTTCTTGGATTCTCGCAGGCGCGAAATCCTTTTCTTTGGCTTCTGACTGGGCGGTCAGAGTTGACCTTTGACCGGGCGGTCAAGGTCCTCTTCTTTGGATTTTTGTGGGCGTGAAATCCAACTATTTGACCTTTTGACCGGGCGTTCATGGACCTCTTCCTTGGATTTTTGCGGGCGCGAAATTCAGCTGTTTGACCTTTGAGCCGGCGGTCAAGGTCATATCTTTTTCCTTGGATTTTCGCGGGTGTGAAATCCAGCTGTTGACCTTTTGACCGGGCGGTCAAGGTCATATCTTTTTCCTTGGATTTTTGCGGGCGCAAAATCCAGCTGTTTGACCTTTTGACCGGGCAGTGAAGGTTGTTTCCATTTCCTTGGACTTTCACGGGTGCGAAATCCACCTACTTGACCTTTTGACTAGGTGGTCAAGGTCCTATTCTATTCTTTTCTTTTGGGTTTTCGTGGATGCGAAATCCCTTTGCTTGCCCTAAGTCCGTGCGGATAGGGCCCTCTCTTTCTTGTTCGACAAATAGTATTTTTGTCATGCCCCTTTTCATTGGGCTGGTATCCCCAACTACTTGGTTGACAACCGTCATGCTGTCAGGCGTTCAGGTTGACAAGACTTGATTGACTTGTCATATCCCACCTCCTCAGGTTGATAACCTCAATAATCTGGTTGATGAGTCCGACAACTTATCATTTTCCTACCAGTGGTTCCCTTTGTGCACAGGATTCCTTTAGTTTTTGCATTTTACTTCAGCATTAGCATCAACATTGCATCACCTTACAAGCACCCATTACTCGTGTTATCAATGATAGCATCAGCTTTGCATACTTTCGAGCATCGGCTCGTGCATTTGTTTCCTTTGAATTGGCATCACATTTCCAACATTTAGCCCAACAGTTGCATGCATTTTGCATTTGCATTTCGCAACAAGTCATGACTTTCGGTGCATCCACCGAAAAAGTGACCTAGTGCCTACAGCAAACACTATTGCTCAGCAACCTCAAAATGGGAGTATCTTGCCAACCCTGAGCATCGATCTCGGTTCCCTTCGTCCCTCGACCTCACTCAGTGAGGAGCATCTGTAAACACCCTGATTTTGAGGTGGCTCATTGGTAAACTCTCCAGATGTTGCTTTGGATGTGGCAAGCTCAACCACTTTTGAATCCTACTCAACCTTTTAACTAGCCAGAGATCGTTGCATAAACCGACCAAAAGCCCATAGCAAGCCCGTGGCCCAATTGGCAATTCAGATAGCTAGTGGAGAGCACCATTGTGGAGCACTTGACTAGAGCACCAAGCAAGAGCACTAAAGTGGCACACATATCTGGCACACCATCTTGGCGCACCAAGCTGGCGCACAGCCACTTTCAGTGTGTTGGCTGCTGGCTTTCCATCTTCCGTGCTTGTAACCCTCACCAATGGATATTCCTTGCGAATCTACGCTAGGCTCTTCGTTTGCGAGGCTGTCTGCATCCCATGGGAGTTACCCTTGTGGAACTCTATAAAAGAACCTTCATTGGCAACCATTTGGCACTAATGGTTAAGCCATTCACTTACTCCCAACAACCCACTCTCGTTTCCTGGAGATACCCTTACATTCTAGAGCATTCTCAGCCCATCCAAAGCTACATGGAAGTGTCATCTTGATCCTTCAAGGGGGAAACACCACAAGCAAGGTAAGATCCCTACCTAGTCTTTCACTTATCTTTTTATTTAAGCTCTAGATATTACACCAGATAAAAGCATGTAAAAAACTTGATAGATGATCTGTTAGTAAGTTGTATTCATGTTGTTGTATGGTGAGATGATTGCTCCACGTATAAGATGCTATGTATGTTAAATTCTGTATGTTAAAATCTGCATCATGTAATCTCTATTTTTACATACTGAATCTTGATGCATGCAAATGTTTGCTATGAGATGAGTTGCAAATACACCCTTTACATATTCACCATCTTTATATGATTGTTTGGTTCTTCAATTCATTGCATACTCCTTAGAATCTACTATGCAATAATTTCAGCCCTTAACCCATGATCTTGCATGATTTTAAAATAAATGATAAAAAAACTTTCATTGCTTGCTATCCATCATGTTTCAGCTTTTTACCATCTGAATAATCAACCTGGTTAAGATAAATCATCTCTGGCATTAGGTCCAGAATCTAAAATCAGGCTGCAGTCTGATTCAGATTTTCTACAGTGCACCACATTGGAGCACCTAGGTGGTGCTCCAGGGTGGCTCACTTACCCAAAGCACCATCCTGGCGCACCATTTAGGTGCACCAGTCTGGTCAGAGTATAAATCGTCATCTTTGCATCATAACTTGCATGCTTCCTACGGTGTTTCTGACATTGGTTTTTATGGTGTGTATTCTCTGATGTGGCATGTCTTTGCATGCATGCTTTTAGTCTTGGATGACACTGTTTTAAGTCTCTTTTGCATCTTGCATATTCAACCAGTTGCTAAAATCTGGTGAATTGATTGCCCCATGAAATCCTATATGGGAGGTTCTTATGCATCAATCAATAATCCAGATCTGGATAGCACGGCTGAATCTTGTTGTTTTTACTTAGCATAGGGATGGTGTGGTTTTGTGAGGCATACCACCCTTGAGCACAAGACCCATCATGTGTTTTCTTGTTTGGATTTTGATAAGATACTCATGTTGCATTTTTTGTTGAGTTTTCTAGTTTACAAGAATTTTGCATTGCATGGCGTTCTGGTTTTCTCTGGCACATTTTCCTAGCATCAGTAGAGCACATATGTGGCGCACCAGACTAGAGCACCAGTCTGGCGCACCACACAAGCACACCAGCCTATTTTCTGTTGCACGTAGTAGCATTTGGCATGATGTTTAGCATGTTTCTTGTTTTGATTTGCTTTTGGTTTTCTCTAGTTGTATTCCTGGATATATTAGAAAGATCCTATTCTATTTTCAGCCCTTTTCATGCATGATAGATCATGTTTTGCATATAGTAAAGTGACGATGAAAATCACTCGGTGGTATTAGATCTTTGATCATATCTGTGCAACATCCTTGCACCGGTGCTTGACCCACTGCACAGTGACCTTTCTGAGCATTAGAATACACCCTACAACCCATGCACCCCTATTTAGCATAAGGCACAATTTGCATGTAGCATTACATGGCATATCGCCCTCAAGTGTACATAAAAGGCTAAAAAGTCGACATTTGATATAAGTAAATGAGAAACCCATAGAAAGACCGATTTTTTAGGCACATGAGGGTGCCTAATACCTTCCTCGTGTGTAACAGTGATCCTTGTCCAATTTTCTGGTTTATGATCTTCTTTTCCATTGACTTTATTGCATGATTTGAATGTTTTTAAGCGGTTTTCCTCATCTTCCGTTTTAAATAGACTAGGTGGCGACTCCTGCTTTTTTTTATCATTATTTTTATTATTTTTGCCTTGACTTTGCCCACCCTCACGCATTTGGCCTTTTGCGCCAAGTCCGAGGCTGTCGCTGGCATGGTTACAGGTAACGACGAAGATGTGAATCCAAAGAAGAAGACTAGACTCGTAAACACCAAGGAAGGATATGAAAGGATAAGGAAAGGAGTCGCCACCTAGTCTTTCAATGGAAAGATGAGGAAAACCAAACACAAAAGAAAACCAAGAAGAAAACATGCATGCTTTGTGTCTAATGGATGTGATGCACAAATCTATGCGGGCCAGAGAAAGGGTAAGGATTCTTGTTACGCATGGGGAAGGGGTTAGGCACCCCTATGTGCTCGACGAACTTGGTCTTTCTAGGTTTCCTACTTGCTAAATGGTTTATTGGGTGTGCGCTTGCCTATTCTGAATGTGTATGCTAAAGATGACTGAAAAAATGCCAAATCAAAGAGAAGAAATGAATAAAAGGGAAAAAGTTAATCCAACGGACAAATGTAGGCATTGAGAATGCCGCTTTACTGTACGCCCGTGGACGATGAGGAAAATCGTGAAAATCCAGAAACTCTTGGAAAGTGTCTCGCAAATCAGTAGAAATTTGAATAAATCTGAGAAAATCAAATTGAGGAAAATAATTCTCATTCGGGACAATGTCAGCATTGTTCAGCCTATTAATGTATGCCCTCGGGTGATGGAAAGCCAAATCAAGTCAAAGATCGCGAAAGTCGGAAGAAATCTGGGAAACGATGAGAAAACCAAGCTTGAAATGAGTTAGAAATGAGCGCACGATGAAAGGAAGAAGGCACAAGGAAAAATGCATGAAAAAGTACAACAAAATGTGCAAAATGCATGTGAGAGCGTAAAAATGTGAATTCTAGGAGCTTCTGTGCAAAAAACCCAAATTTTGAATGTATAGACACCCCAATTTTGCAGTCACTTGACAGTAGGCTCCTCTGGAAGATGCTCTGATTGCAACCACCACTCCTAAACCCTAACTCTATAGAACCCTAAGCCCACCTAGCCCACACTAGTCCATTAGGCCCACACAAGCCCACACAAGCCCACACAAGCCCATTAGGCCAACACTAGCCCACACTATCTTAATCCAAGCAAAAACCACTAACTAAAACCAAAATAAACAAAATTCACCTAAATCCACTTAAAACCTTAATTAATTAAGTAAAACCCTAATTAAAAACCAAGTTTAACAAAACCCACTTAAATCAACCAAAAAACATTTGAAATCCTAATTAATCAAGTGAAAACCGTAATTAAAATCAAAATCAAGCAAAATCCACTTGAAAACATTTAAAATCCAAATTAATCAAGTGAAAACCCTAATTAACGTCAAAATCAAATAAAATCCATTTTAAAACCACTTTAATCCATTTAATTTCAATGAAAACCTAAATTAAACTCAAAAAAACCCTAAATAAAACCTTAAAGTCACTTAATTAAGTTAAAAAACCCTAATTTAAACCCAAAACTTTAATTAAAACAAAAAAACCCTAATTTAAGCTAAAAAACTCCAACTAAAATCCAAAACCCTAAAAAACCCTTAAAATAATTAAATCCTAAAAATTCCAATTTAAAACAAACTAGTTAAGTCACCAAAACCCTAAATTAATTAAATCACGAAAAAATCCTAAATTAATTAAATCACAAAACCTAAAATGATTAAAATCCAAAAAACCCTAAATCATTTAATTAATCCTAAAAGAAACTAACTTAAAATCTCATAATTAAATTCAAACCTCTAAAACCCTAATTTAAAAACAATTAAACTTCAAAATTACGAAATCAAAATATAATTAAAATCACCAAAACAAATTTTTTTAAAAAAAGACTTAAAACAAAATAATAAAAAAACTTAAAACAAAACCAAAATGCTAAAACCAAGCTAAAAAACCAAAAGAAAAAAAAAACAAAAAAACAAAAGCCCACAAAGTCTGGCTCGTTAAGCCCATTAAATCTTTCTCAACCAAAAAACTTATGAAACAAAAAAAATAAATCTACAGTAGTTTCTTCCTCCCCGCACCATCACTCTTCCCACTCCTTCCTTCCCACGTTTTGGCTAACTGCAACCTCCACCGACGGCCTCCCACACTCATTCCACCTCTTAAATGCCCCAGTGAACAATTGCAACAGGGAGGGAGAGAGGAAGAGAACAAAGCGCAATGACCACCGGAGGTCTGATCCCAGAAAACCAGAACCAGAGCACCCGCACCCACACTTTTCTCCACCCATCTAAACTCTCCGTCCCAAGCCACGTCTAGCAATCGGAGCATCGTCGGAAACGCTGTCGCTGCCACTAAAGATCACCAGAGAGGACATTTCACCCACCAAGTACCCCTCTTCTTCCACTATTTCATTTCAGAGCATGCCCCATAGGTCCCTCTTGACCCCTGGGGTGTGCCACGGCGGAGCAAAGCTCCTCTCACGCCGTCATCTCCGCTTCCAGTGGTGGGTTCACCACCACCAGCAAGGCTACGAGCCTCCTGACCTCGGGTGAGGCTCCTGTAAACCTATCCTTCCTTTCCCCTCTCCTCTCCACCTCCTCTAGTCTGCCCCTGCTCTGGAAGCATCCTCACGTCACCACGAAGCCCTCCGTGCTGCTCCTTCTCAGCATAGAGCACTATCGCGCCCCGACGACCACTACCAAGCCCGTCGCCGGAGTTGGAGGTGGGAGGAGCCCTTCCAGACCTCCTCGTGCCTCAACAACACTCCTCTCAGCCTCGTCGTGCCCATGTGATGCTTCCCTAGCCTTCGATGCGCCATTCCAACCTCCGGGACACCTCCAGCCGCTCCGTCGTCTACTCCGTTGCCGTTCAGAGAACCTCGCCGGAGCGCGAGGTGGGGGGAGGCCTCAGGCCTCCCCAGCCTTGCCCAACCGCTCGGAGAGGACTGCCGCACCTCCACGAAGCTTCCCCATCCTTGCCCGCCCCCTTTCCACCACTAGATGGCCACCGAAGGCTCGCTGGAGAGATCGCCGGAGGGAGGACGTCGACGATCCTGCGACGATCTTCGAAAGAAGACTTTTTAAGCTAGGCCCCTTTAGTTTAGGTCTATTAATTTTAGATCCTTATTTTATTATATTTAGAGCCTTTTTTATTGCATATGGGTCCAGACATTTACATTTCAACCCCTATTGTTTTTAAATACGTTTTATTCTTTTATTTTCTCTGTGGATTTTGCATGTGGCCCCCTTGAGTTTTGTTTTTTTATTCATAACATATTAATGCTTTTTTTTATCACATCTAGGTCCCTGGAACTTGATTTCATTACATTTAGGTCTAGAATATTTGCATTTGTCCCCTGTGGCTTTTAAAAAAAGGTTTTCTATGTGAAATTTGCATTCTAAACTCTAAAGATTCTAAAAATTACAATGATCATCATTAAAATTGAGTTTTTATCACATTTAAGTCCTAAACATTTGCATTTAGCCCCTGAAATCTTTAAAATGATTTTTCTTTGGGAAATTTGCAGTCTGAGCCCTAAAATATTTAAAAATCACACTGACTATTATTAAAATGAAATTTTCTTTACATTTTGGTCTTTGTCTTTTGCATTAAGCCCTCAGAACTTTAAAAAATGAGTATTCTTTGTGTATTTTGCATCTTAGACCTCAGGAAAATTCATAATTGCACTAACCAACTTGAAATCCCAATTTTTACCACATTCAGGTCCATAAATTTTGCACAGAAGTCCCTAGATTCATATCAAATCGTTTCTGAACATAAAATTTACATTTTGACTCTTAGATTACCAAATCCATCATTTAGGGTTTTAAATGTTTTCTTGCATATTTTGGGACATTTTTCACTCATTGCATTTCATGTTTTGCATTTAATCATTGATTCCATTTAAAAATCATGTTTTCACTGAGATTTGATCTTTAGCCTTACATGTTGGTCACATTTGCACTTATTTGTGAATTTTGCACTTTAGACCCTGAATTTTCAGGAAATTATCCAAGTGCAACTTTTACATCCCTGTGCCACATTGACATTGGACCCATCATTTGCATGTTAGAATAGGGGTCGTTAACATGTTTTTTCTTCCAGATTCTCACTCCATTTGTGAAATTTGCATTTTAGCCCTTATGTTTGTCCTTTATTGTGTTTACATCATTTTGTTGATTTTCTCCCCCATGTTTCTTGCGAATAACATCTTCTAGACATTTGGCACACATTTTGACATAACTTAGGCCATGCATCACTCCCATGCAAACATTTATCACATCTGGCTAGGGAAATGACCAAATTGCCCCTGTGCCTCCAATTCATGAGCATACATTTCAATTTTTGCATTAGTCTTGCATAGTCCATGTCTAGACCATCCTTTAGAGTTTTTATGTATTTAGGCATTTGTCTATGCATTTCTATCCGTTTTCCTCACATTTGTATCCCTATTTGGCGAGCTGGCATCCTATACCTTTCCTTCATGGATTTCTTTCATTACTTTGTCCTTAGAGTTTCTTATCCATTATCTGATTTGATTTTATTTAATCCTACATTTCAGACTTTTTGATTTGATTTGGATTTCATCGCCTGAGGGCATACATTAACAGGCCTGAGGGCCGACATTTGACCCCATCATGGATTATTTTTCCCCTTTTTCATTTTCATGACTTTTTCCATGATTCTGAGAACACGGGTTGACTTGACTTTTTATCCTTTTGACATCAACATGGTTTTCGGAGGCGTTCTTTACAAAAATATCATCATTTCATGTGATTTTCTGCAATTTTGTCAATTCATGTGGATTTCTCCGTAATTTTTGCACATTGTCTTGCACATCCATCCAGTCTTGTCTTGGCATTCGTATCAGCATGATTAAAACACAATCTAGGCATAACAAATATTCATTCAGCCTGAAGCAAGCGAATTAGACTAGAAAGATCGAGTTTCTCAGGCGTACGGGGGGTGCCTTACACCTTTCCCATGCGTAATAGGAATCCTTACCCATCCTCTGGTTAGTAGATATCTGGCCTTCACATTTGCATCTCATTCATTCACTTTTAGTGATTCGTTTGTGGTTTTCCTCATCTTTCCCTAAAAAGACCAAGTGGCGACTCCATTTCATTTCTTTTTCATCCCATCTCATGCCCTCGCCATCTTAGCATGGCTGTGGCCTCCTCCCCTCTGGCGCGACCTTCACGCCGGATTGGCCCTCGGGCCAGGGGGCACGGTCACAGAATGAAAACTGAAATTTTGAAGCTAAATCATTAAAAATACATAAAAACAGATATCATGTAATTTTGAAGAAATCTAGCATCAAATGAGCAAATATGTGCATTTTTATTCAAATTGAAGTTTCGTAGGGGTCAGAATGAAATTTTGCCATTAAAACATGCATTTAATGCAATTATGTGGAAATTCAGGGTAAAATATGCAAGAAAAAGAGTCCATGTATGAAAACGGAAAGTTTCAGGGGCTGACATGTAAATTTATCCTAGAAAACATGCATTCAGTGTGAAATCAGTAAAGCTCATGGGCGAACATGCAATTTTTGAGCATATTTGAGTGAATATTGAAATATCCAGCATTTAATTTGCAATTTTGACAGGAAAATATGCATTCAGAACTATTTCAACAAAGTTCAGGGGTTTTTATGCAAAAATGTTGGACTTTAATGCATGAAAAGGAACTCTAGGGGTTTTTGTCAAACTTTTAAGCCTGGAAAACATTATTAAGAAAGCTCAGGGGGCACATTGTAATATTTTCAAATCAAACTTCATTCAAACGATTTAAAAAAATGCAAGGACCTAATAGCAAGAGAAAGGACCTACTTGTAATAAAAGAAGGACCTATCTGTAAGAAAACAAAAAGTTCAGAAGTTTTATTAAAAGAAAACTTATTTTTTTATATTCAAAAGAAAAAGAGATCGACGGTTGCCAGCGACGGAACTTCGCCGTCGACGACTGTCGGAGGAATTCTCATAGGTTTTCCCATGGCCTAATCTAAGTAAGATCAGACATCACGGAGGGCAAGAAGAGGAGGAAAAAGAACGATCCAATGGTCTAGATCGAAGATCTAACGGTTGGAGTAGGCCTCTGACCTCCGACCTCCCTCGCCGTCGTGACACTCTAGTGACGGCACCATAAAAGAAAGAGGCTCTAGAGGCTGCGATGTAGTGATCCAGGGCTCCAGGTAGCTTTGGGACGTTGAGAGGAGTGTGTCCCCTCTTCTAGAAGCAAGAATGGGACACTCCTCCCATCCTCGAACCTCGCTCACTATCGACGCGATCCAACTCCGGCGAGCTCGACTAAGGAAGTGATCCGGGGCTCGTGGCTCGACTCTGATGGCTCCGGAGTACTTGGGGCGTGCCAGGGTGTGTTTTTGGATGCTCGGAGGGGCACGGCGGTGCTGGAGGCATGCGTTCAGTCACTGTGAATAGTCTTCTTCCCCAACGACGGCGAGACGTTGCGATTCTGGCGAGCTTCTAGTGGAGACTCAGGGTGGCTACGAAATGACGCGTAGAGGATCGGAAGAGCTTGAGGGAGACAGGGGAGGAAGATCCAAAGCTCTGGGACTCGAATCAACCAGTGGATTCGCGCGCCCACCTAGGCCACCAAAGAATTTCTCCAGCAAGGCTTGGAGGCTTGATTCTGACCAGAGGAGACCTTTGGCTCTGTTGGAATCGATCAAGGGAGATAGAAGAGGCCTAGGAGAGCATTCTTAACATAAATTGAAGTCAGTGAAAGGCATACCTAGTCTGGCAGTGGAGTTGACTGCTGGAGCTTGCTGGAGATGACTGGAAATTTGGGAGAAAAAGCTTCCTCCTTGCTCTAGGATCACTCTGGTTGGTCTGATTGGGAGAAAAAGCTTTGGGAAGCTATTCTCTCAATTTTCCCAAAATTCCTTTTTCACTTGAAAATGGGGTTATTTATAGGCTTCCAAATGGCTTGGTTGGTTGTTATGGTTAGAGTGGAAGGTGGTTAAGAAGAGGTGGGAAGTGGTTAAGGTGGTTGGAGTGAAGTGGGAAGTGGTTAAGGTGGTTGGAGTGAAGTGGGAAGTAGTTAAGGTGGTTAAGAAGAGGTGGGTGTGGTTAAGGTGGTTGGAGTGAAGTGGGAAGTGGTTAAGGTGGTTGGTGTGAAGTGGTTAAGGTTGTTAGAGTTTGACTTATGGTTTAGGGTTTGACTTATGGTTTGGGGTTTTACTTAGGGTTTGACCTAGGTTTTGGGTTTGGATTAGGGTTTTGAATTTAATTTAGGTCTTAACCTAGGGTTTAACCTAGGTTTTAGGGTTTTGTTTAGTTTTTAGGGTTTTTCTAGGGTTTTATGGTTTTGTTTAGTTTTTTATGGTTTTTCTATGGTTTTATGGTTTTTTTTTGCTTTTTATGGTTTTTCTAGTATTTTCCTAGGGTTTTAGGGCTTTCCTATGGTTTTATGGTTTTGTTTGGTTTTTTAGAGTTTTATTTTGTGTTTTAGAATCCTGTTAGGGTTTGGTCCATTTGCAATTAAGGTGTCTATAAATGTCCCTCCCTGAGCGAGGTCGGAGGACGAATGGAACATAGACCGATACTCAGGGTTGACAGAGACATCCCACCGCTTCTTACAAGGAAGAGAGATCAGGGGGAAGAGATCATCGCTCGGAGTTGACGAAGATGCCCTATCTGAGGTTGCAAGAAAAAATTAGTTAGTGGCTGTGACCATGCTAGTGGAACCCTACACGACTCTCCTCTACTGAGTGCGTGGAAGCACATGAGGAGTCCCAATATGGTCATGGCGAAGATGGTAAATCTGGAGAAGAAGACTAGACTCAAAAACACCAAGGGAAGATAAGAAAGGGTAAGGAAAGGAGTCGCCACCTAGTCTTTTAATGGAAAGACGAGGAAAACCAAACACATAAGAAAACCAAGAAGCAAACAAGATGCATAAAACATGTGTGCTCTGTGCCTAATGGATATAATGCGTAAATGAATGCGGGCTAGAGAAAGTGTAAGGATTCTGATTATGCATGGGGAATGGGTTAGGCACCCCCATGCGCCCGAGAAACTCGGTCTTTCTAGGTTTCCTACATGCCAATGGTCTATGGGTGTGTGCTTGCCTATTCTGAATGCTCATGCTAAAGATGACTAGAAAACATGCCAAATCTAAGAGAAGAAACGAAATAAAGGGAAAAAGTTAATTCGAGAGACAAATGTAGGCATTGAGAATGCTGCTTTACTGTACGCCCGTGGGCGATGAGGAAAATCATGAAAATCAGGACATTCTCGGGAAGTGTCTTGCAAATCAGAGGAAACTTGAATAAATCCAAAAGAATCAAATTGAGAAAATAATCCACAATTGGGACAATGTCGGCTTTGCTCAACCTTTTAATGTACGCCCTCGAGCGATGGAAAGCCAAATCTAGCCAAAAGGCAAGGAAATCAGAAAAAATCCGGGAAACGATGAGAAAACCAAACTTAAAATGTGCTAGAAATGTGTGCACAAAGAAAGGAAGAAGTCACGAGAAAATAAGCTTGAAAAAGTGTAATAGAATGTGCAAAATGCATACAAGAGTGGGAAAATGTGAATTCCATGGGACTTTGTGCAAAAAACCCAAATTGTGAATGGAAACTGAAATTCTAAAGCTAAATCATCAAAAATACATAGAAAAACCCATTTCATGTAATTTTGAAGAAATCTAGGGTTAAATGTGCAAATCTGTGCATTTCTAGACAAATTGATGGTTTCTAGGGGTTAAAATGCAATTAAACAAGAGAAACATGCATTCAGAATAATTTTAGAAAACTTCAGGGGCTAAAATGCAAATTAACTAGAGGAATATGCATTCAGAAGAATTCAGAAAAGCTTAGGGGTCAAAATGCAATTTAAACCACATCTGTGCAGATATTTGAATGCTCAGGGTTTACCTTGCAATTTTAATAGAGAAATATGCACTCATAATGATTTTTATGAAAATCAGGGGTTTAAATGCAATTTGAATAGAGAAACATGCATTCAGAATGATTTTCATGAAACTTAAGGGTTTTTGTCTATTTTTTAAGCCTGGAAAACAATATTAGGGAAGCTCAAGGGGCACATTGCAATATTTTCAGTTAAAACTTTATTCAAACGATTTAAAGAAAAATGTGCAGGGACCTAACTGTAAGAGAAAGACCTACATGCAATAAAAAAGGACCTAAATGAATGATAACAAAAGTTACAGAAGTTTTATTAAAAGAAAATTATTTTCCATTTTTAAAAGAGAAAAAAGAAACGACGGCCGCTGGCGACGGACTCCTATTGTCGACGACCGCCGGAGGGACACTTAGAGGCTATCCCATGGCTTGATCTAGGATCAGACCCCATGGGAAGCAAGAAGAGGAGGAGAAAAAGTGATCCACTGGTTTGGATCAAGGAGTCTATGGAGGGAGTAGCCCTCCCATCTCTCTTGCCGTCAAGGCACTCTGATGACAGCACCAGAGAAGAAGGGGGCTACTGGAGGTCACGGTGCGACGTCTCTAGGCTCTAGAAGGCATGAGAGAGCAACGAGGTCCATTCCCCATCCATCAAGGGGCCAAAATGGTGGAAGATCGTGCAATGTTGCTTCTGTCAGCCGTCACTGTCGTCTCCTCTAGTGAGCGAGGTTGTGGGAGTGATCCAAGGCCTGAATCGCAATCCTAGAGCCTCAGGAACGTTGGTGGAGCGTCGAAGATCGTTCCTTGGGGGGAGGAGTGGTGTTGCAAGGCTGGAGGCTTGCGTCTAGTCACAGTGAATTGTTGTCTTCTCTGGCGATGACGGCATGGCGTGACTCCGACGATCTTCTAGTGGAGGCTTCCGCAGCGGCTAGAGAGAGAATTTGAGGGGTGGAGAAGTAGGAGGGAGGCCAGGAGAGGAAGACCTAATGCTCTAGGACCAGGGATGTGCCCTGGACAAGCACCCCTACCAAGGCTGTCGGAAAACTACTCCAGCGAGGCCTGGGGGTTGATTCCGACCAAAAAAGGCCCTGGCCCAATTGGAATCGATCAAGGAAGACAGAGGGAGTCCTGGGAAGGTAAAAATGAAATGAAATGAGGCAGGTGGAGGGCGTACCTGGTAATGCGCTCAACCTTCTTAGCTCACAGGAAGAGGCTGAAAGCTCTGGCTCCTCACCTCTGCGAACATCCTCTCTCTCTCTCTTCTCTCCTTTTTCTCTCGCGTTCTCTCCTCCTTTGTTTTTTCTCACAGCCACTCCTTTTATAGGTGAACCCTAGCGACACCCTGTAACAACCCATAACAGAACCCGACAAAATCCCAACGACTAGCCTCCCGTAACAAACCAATGATTCCCTAACAACCAGCATCTCGTAAGCACCATGTTGTCCCCCACGCACCTCCTTCTTGCCTGCCCGCGCGCCAATAGTGATCAACGGTTGTTCGAGCTCGTGACGATGCATCAGGTGGTATTGGTTCGTGGATGACTTGAGCCTGTTTGCTATTGGGCAACGTGGTGAGACGGCTTGAAAGAGATGAGAATGGAGAAATGTTGGTTTACCGCTGGATCATGGAAGAATGGCTAGTTAATTTCTGGAGAAGAAGAAATGGGTTGAGGAAATGGGTTGAAATATTATGGGCCTAAGTGGGCTTGCTTGAGCTTTGGTGGATTTAATGGCTTTCATGGGCTTTGGTGAACTTAACGGGCCTTCATGGGCTTTGGTGAACTTAATGGGCCATCATGGGCCTAAGTGGGCTTCATGGGCCTTAATGGGCTTGCTAGGCTTTAGTGGGCTTCATGGCCCTTGATGGACTTAATGGGATTTGGTGGACTTAATGGGCTTTACGCAAGTCCAGTGCGGCTACATGGTGTGCTTAAGAAGTGCGCCTGTCTGGTGAGCCAGTTAGGTGTGCCAGTGAGGTGCGTTTGTCTGGTGCGCTAGACAGGTGCGCCTGCATGGCCCTTGATCACGGCTCAGACCATTTACTGTTGGGTTTGTCGTTCTCTAGCTTTGGGACTAAACCAGGGTTTGAGTTCTTTTGTGGTTAAAAGCCCAACTACCACAATTCCAGCCTGCAGACCTACAAAACTGGGGTGTCTACAAGTGCCTCTCCCTGAGCGAGGTTGGAGGATGAGTGGGACAGAGACCGCTGCTCATGGTTGACAAAGACACCCCAAAGCCTGAAGCCGTTAACTACCAGCAACTAGCCACCAGTTGGTGGATGCACTAGAGTTCCTGTCACCATAGCCTAAGCCAATCAGAGAAACTAATAGAAATGACAAGTTGACAAGTTGATGACCAACCAGCTCCTAGTAGACGTGACCGGTTATCACACTTGTCGGAAAAACGCCGACAAGACTCACAGTGCTTGCCGAGTGAAAATTGACTGGTAACAGAAGTCTTCTGGGTAGTTTGGGCTACCAGCCTAAAAGGGATGGAAGGAACAAAGAGAGTGGGGAATCCATTAGGCAACACAAGGATTGCCCGGGTAGTCCAAGATACCAGCCCAAAGGAAGGTGGCAAATAGTTCGCTTTGATTCCGTCCATTAGGAGTGGAATTCAAAGGCAAAAGGTGGCACCAAGATTCGTCTGAATGGACCGAACCTTGGATGGGAAGGTGGCACAAAGATTCATCTGAATGAACCAAACCTTGGATGGGAAGATTCAAAGGCGAAAAGGGTGGCACCAAGATCTGTCCTAATAGATCAAACCTTTGATGGGAAGATTCAAAGGCGAAAAGGGTGGCACCAAGATCCGTCCGAATAGACCAAACCTTAGATGGGAAGATTCAAATGCGAAAAGGGTGGCACCAAGATTTGTCTGAATAGACTGAACCTTGGATGGGAAGGTGGCACCAAGATTCGTCCGAATGGACTGAACCTTGGATGGGAAGGTGGCACCAAGATTCGTCCAAATGGACTAAACCATAGATGGGAAGATTCAAAGATTCAAAGTGTGGACACCCCAATTTTCTGATTTTGCAGGTTGAGGATGTGGTGGCTGAGCTCAAACCCTCCTTAGGCCATTTAATTCATGGAGACGCAATTGAGCCCATGAAGGCCCACATAGGCCCATTAAGCCCGAATTGAACCCAAAAGCCCGTGAAGGCCCTTTAGGCCCACTTAGGCCCATGAAAGCCCATCAAATCCACCAAGGCCCATTAAGCCCACTTAGGCCCATGAATCAACCCATCATTCAACCCATTTCTTCTTCTTCTTCTTCCAAATTAACCAAGCCAAAACCATGATTCAACCCATCATTTCTCTCCTCTTCCTTAACATTACCAGCTAGTAACAACCCAACCATGTC
>JAMKQA010018073.1:0-25611 GCA_024699735.1 Posidonia australis | reverse complement strand
GATTTTTCATGTTTATGGTTTTCCTCGTCTTCCATAATAGACTAGGTGGCGACTCCTGTATTTTGCATTTGTTTTGTTTTTCGACGTGATTTTGCCGACCGATTTCGCATTCTTTTGCGGAATCTCCTCGCCGGCATGGTTACAGCGGGCGGAGGGGGAGATTGTTGGGCCATATCCTCCTCCTCCATGGCGAGATTGAAAAGAAAATCTCAATCTCGAAAAATCAGGATTGCGTGCGAGAAATCAGGGATTGCATACTGTGAGAAGAAATCGGAGAAGGCATATATATATATGCCACGACGGAGAGGATAGCCACCAGAGTTTTTCCAGCCGAGTCTTTTCTTCTTTCCCCGGGTGAGAGTTGCTGCTGCACGAGTGAGAGCTACTGCTGCGCGGGTGAAAGCTGCTGCTGCTGCGCGGGTGAGTGCTACCCGGCTGCTGCGTGGAAGAGGGAGATCGGCGTCCGTCCACTGCCGCTGCTGCGTTCGCTGCTGCTGTGCGTGAAGAGGCTACTGCGCGTGAAGAGATCCGCTATTGCTGCTGCTGCCGCTGGTGAAGAGGAGACGCACGATCCAGCGCGTGGTTCCACCGACGAAGAGGAAGAGGTACCCGTAGGTGTGCGCGTGAAGAACTTCTTGTGCACAGTGCTCCAGTTTCGAGAGGGAGGTTCCCATCTATTCCATTGGATTGTATTCCTTCCTTCTTATTATCTCTATTGAAGTTTATTTGTGGCTTGTGCTAACCTCAAGTTTGAGAACTTGAGAAGAACAGTTTGTATCCCTTTGACAGCAGAGTGCCGATTGCCTGGACCGAGAGGGTCCCGTGGTTTTTTTCCCTTTCCTCACATCGAGGGGGGTTTCCACGTAAAATTTCTTGTGTCTGCTTGTGATTGTTTGGTTGCTGGTTTTCTTTGTTTGCATCACCTTAGTGTTGTTAGGCCCTTGTTTCCCAACAGATAGGGCTTTGCTGGTTTTGGGTTTTTACCCTGATGGGCCTGAGCTGTGATTTTGGAAAAGGTTTATGAAATGATTTTAAAGGAAAATTATTATAGTTTTGTTTTCCATTGTTTTCGTGGGGTACGTGTTGGGTGACTTTTGTCACTCACGCTTATTTCTCATGATTTTGAGTTGTAGGTGAATAGATGGATTTTTACGTAGTGCATGTAGTCTGGAATATCGTAGCCACATACACAAGTTCTTAGTTGTTAGATATTACTGTTTTGCTTTTAATTTCTTGTAATTTAAGTTGTTTAAATTATTGTGGAAAATTAAGGACGTTATACTACACTTGAGGGTGGAGACACAGGATGACCGTAGGATGTGGATCGAGGTATTGAATGTTGTAAATGACTCATCGTCATCAAGGAGTAAATCAGAAAGAGTAAACCTGAATTCACAAGAGCACAATCCTCAGATCTTTTCTTCTTATTCTTCTTGCAACAAACTTCAATTCCCCTCGCTCTTCTTCTCCCTTTACTGTTCACCACTCCACCACCACCAAAATCCTAGAAATCCCAAGCCCTCCATCGAGCAATGCAGGGATGGCTCAATGCTGACAACTTGGAGTAGAGAGGTTTTCTGACCGGATGGTAACACACGACTTTGGGATCAACGATGACAATGGACTCTTGTCAGAGCAGATAAGCATCTAGATCCCCCAGAAAACTAGCCAGGATCCGGTAATTGGCAAGAAGGCAGCACGACAAAGGGTTGATTAGGACTTCTTTCCCTACTATCGTTGCTACATTCCTGCTCTTAGGTTTTGTCATCACGATCTTCGCGTTCCATTACCTTTCTCGTAATCGAAGTAGGCCAAAAAGTTACCATATTTGGATCATGGTTCCTTATCGTTTTTGCTTATATCTCTCTTTTTTTATCAATCTAAGATGTAATTTTTAGTTTACGTTGAATTGACAGATGTATGAGGGAGATTTGATTATTCGAATGAGAAGGAGGAGTGGGTTGATTATAGATCATTATTTAACATGACAGTATCAAGCTGAGATTCGATAAGGGGTCCCTGATAGATGTAGGGATTCGAGGTATTAGATGGTATTACCAGTGGCCACCCATGACTTAATGCTGGAATGGTCATAGGTCTGATTATTATTTCTATCTCATCTTATTATCGAGAAAGGTAACACGAGAAAGAAGAGAAATAAAAAAGAAAGAAAAGAAAAGAAAAAATTTATTAAGAACATAACTATCAACTTAGGTAAAATTTTAATAATGTTACTATAACTATCGTAAATTAAAAATTAATATAAATTTAAGATATTACTGTGAATGATTTAAAAAATAGATACTAAAGTGAAAAAATAAATATAGTTTTGATAATCTCCCACGTCAGTGGGCGAACCCCACCCACAACACACCATTGGACGGTCAAAATTCCGCGCGGAGATCACCACACCGTAAACAGTGGGCCCCACTCAACGAATCCTTCGCGTCCACCCCATCAACACCAGACCGAACCAGCGAGGAAGAAGAAGAAGGGGAAGAAGAATCCCACCACCACACCAAGAGAGCAGAGCAGGGCAAGGGCCGGGGCCGGATGTCGACCCTCGCCTCCTCCTTCTGCCCGCAGCAAACGCATCCACCACCACTACCCCCGCCGCCGTGTTCGTCTGCAGCGGCGGTGCCGGCGGCTCTTCGTCTGCCGGGGCGCCGTCGGTTCAATTCTAGCTCTAGTTATTCCTTGTCGTCGTCGCCCTCCCTGTTTTTTCCAAGGCAGAGGCTGGGTTTCAATGGATGCTTCTGTGGTAGCTCGAAGGCGAGGAGGTTTGTTCTGTTTGTGGCCGCGTCGGCGTCCTCCTTCGACGAGCTTCACGCCAAGGGGAGGCCGAGGAGGAGCCAGTACAAGGTGGTTCCTTAATCTTTGTGATCACGGAATTACGAATCTTTTCTGTTTGATTCTTGTTGTTTTCGAGTTTGTGTTTTTTCTTTAGTCGGTATCTTTTGTGGGGCTGTCGTTTGGGATTGGGGAATTGGTTTTGGGATTTAGGATGTCGAGTTTTGTTGGAATTGGGGAATTGGCTTGTGACGATGATGGAGAGGTGGGACTGTTGAGATTTTGTCTTGCTTTTGACGAGGTTTAAGACGATACAGAAAATTTTAGTAACAGGGAAGGGGGTTGAAACAAAATACCACGTAATTCTAAATACAAATTACAACTATCACCTTTGAGCACATGTAATTTGGAATTGTTGTGAAATCTCATTAAATTAGATGGTATATGTCTAATAGATTAGGACATTCTTTTCATTCACAGTTAGAACATTGAGATGAAGAACAATGTATCGTTTTTTATGAGAAATATGGAACACAAAATGAACCTTAAGTCATAGAAAGTAGGTTATATGTCATCTATGTGCCACAAACCCAAAATTCACTTCGCAATAAAGAGAGAGTTAGCATAACTAATTGGAAGTCAGCCCCATTGTGAGCTTGTCTTGAAAGTTGGATGTCGACTTGGTAGTAAATATAATTACCTTATTTATTGTGCAGTCTAATCTCATACAATTAAATAGGCAAATCCTCAATGATTCCATCAGAAATGCGGAAATGGAACCATAATCATTTTTCTTTGATTAGACATAAAGTGGGACCTGCTAATTTAAAGATAAGCAAGCTATACTTCTAGGGAATACATATGTGTTTTATCTCTACTATTCGATCTATTTGTTATTTTAATGCGTCATTCTCCTGGTTCTTGCATATTTAACAATGTTTTAGTATGTTTCTAATATTATTGTTCTTTCACTGTAACAAGTGCCCCTGACATTATTTTACTACACCACAGACACTTGAGTTTCATAATTTCTTTTCAAAGTTTTTAGATTGTTAGAAGCTAATACATTGTGTTTGTCTATGGCTTTATCAAACCTTCTCTTTCAGAATTCTGTTCTCTTGAATTTGATACAAGAAATAGAGCCTTTAGATGTTACCCTTATCCAAAAGGATGTCCCAGCGGATACAATTGATGCAATGAAGAGGACAATTTCCAGTATGCTGGGGTTACTTCCATCAGACCAATTTCGAGTGCTAGTAGAAGCTTTCTGGGAGCCTCTTTCAAAGCTGTTAATATCTTCTATTATGACCGGGTAAAAAAGATAATTTTCTGATGCAGTTTTCTCTACCAATACATTGTAATTTTTTGGCATGCTTGTGGTAGACTGCAGATTTATTTTGCGAAAAGTCTGGGGCTGCAGAGCCATGTGACTATTTTCAAATGAATTGTTACTTATATTTAATTTATATGTATTCAGTAACGTATTAAATGATACATTTTTCTCTCCTTCTCTGATTTGTTCTTTTGTATGTAGGTTTATTTTGTTGACAAAGGTTTGTGTATGGGTTCCTTGATGTGATTTTTTTTCTTCAATTCAATTTTCAATTACCATTACTGCCATTGCCCCTTTTATCCTATACTCCTTTTTGATGCCAAGGTTTTTTCCTTTTTACCTTCAATGACCAGAGGATTTGAGAAAGAGTCTTTTTATTTGCTTACTCATGCGATCATGGTCTCATGCCATGCACAATGCTCTCTGTATTTTCTAACATTGGGGTGGGTGGGTTGGTAGTGCACTCGGTCTTCCTCTTCGATTGTTTTATGTTGAGGCATGAATGTTTTTTAATTGTAGTTGGAAATATTTAGCTAGTTTTGGCACAATACAGAAACAATGTTCCTTCAAGGTCCATTGATCATGCATCATCTACTTCCAATTATGTTTGTCAAGCTAAATCCTTATTATTTTCTTTTTGGCTTGGTCTTTTTTTTTCTTTGTTCAACACTTAATTTCTAACATTAAGAATTTTTGTATTGCTAATACATATGAACAAAGACATGCAGGGTTAGGTCACTCTCCTCATTTTTTTTGTAGTTTGGATGAAAGTATATTTATTTGTTTAGACATTGGAAATTAATTATAAACATTCTTATAATTGACTTGATTCTTATTTAATTAAAATGACCCTTATAATGTCGTATTGACAATTTAGACTCATGCATTATGATATGAAATTTCATCTTTTGAGCACTCAATAGGACATAAAATATAAATAAATGAAAACAAATTTCATTAGTTAAATTTGTCTGATCAAACAAAAGCTCAATTGTCCAATCACCAAAATGGCAAAAGGTTTGGGAAATAGGTTCTTAAGTGATGATCCTTTAATGCCGAATTTCATATGTTATAGCTTCTCTTTCCTCTCTACAAAAGATTTAAAGCTTGGTGAATGTGGTTTGGACTAGATTTTCTATGTTATTTTTCTTTCAATAATTCTTTATGTGGATTAGATGGAGAATGACATCAAGAGGAAGGCCCAACACAAGACAAGAGGAGCGACGTGAAATAGTGAATAGTGATTAGATAATGCACAGAACTACAACTACAATTGATAATTGTCTTCCCTCCCACATGCAGCAACAATTGAAGTGTAAGGGTCAGAACCATGAAGAAAACCATAATTTAGCATGTTGAAATGCTCGAAACCATGTTTGAGGACAAAAAAAACACCAAGGTGATCATTGAGGCTGAGCAAATACTAGCCGTGAAACCCAAAGAAAACATCAGGGAGGGATAGGAGACATGCCAAAGTTTGACGACATGTGTGGCTAGCAAGAAAGAAGATTGACGATGCAACACTATCTACATGAAACTGTTCTAATAAAGAGATTTTCGTGACGAGGGCTGAATGTGCAATATTATATGTTAGTCATTGACAACAGTAGTTGCTTATTTTTTAAGATGCCATGAAGTACTTGGGCTAAGTTAGAGCCATATCCAAAGCCATAAAAGATTGCATGGATTAACAACACGAATCTGAATGTCCATGAATGGTATTCCAATTAAGATTGATGTGCAACAATATATTCATGATGAGGGTTCTATACACAATTTTGCATGTTAGCCATTGATGACTGTAGATGTACTAATGTTGTTTCAGAACATACCATGATGAAAGTAGGCCTAAAGATAGAGCCACTTCTGGAGCTATACAAGGTTTCTCGGACCAACAACCCAGATTTGAAGGAGCACAGAATATACATTGAACCACTATCTGATAGGTTATAGATATAATTTTGTGTGTTGTTCCTCCGGTTGATGTCTGTCACATTCTTCCTAGGCAATGTGGTTGTTTGACTAGAAGGTCCAACATGATGGCTACCACAACAACTACTCCAAACATCATCTCATTGTAAAGAAGTACTTGTCTGCCATGGATGTATGCCTTTGAAGCTGAGACATGGTCCAGAACTTTCTACATGTCCATGCTTTAGGATGGTATTCTTGGTCTTCCTCTCAAACTTTGACAGAGTCAATTTTTTCGAAGGGAGGAGAACTAAATGCCATGCCTTGGTTTAGAAACTGTTCTCAGTGATTAGATAAATTTCTATACTGGGATATAGGATTATAGTCTATGGTAGGATAACTAGGATATAGATTAGAATACTGCTAAAAAATGGAAATATATTCGAATACAGATAGGAATTTGATGATTATCTGTTTATTTTTTGTCTTGAATGTCTTGAACTGATAGGATTTATGTTCTGTATGAGGGTTAGTACAATCGAAGAAGTATTCAGGTGATTATTAATGTTAATTTGGTGAAGTTATGTATAGAAAGTGCCTACGTTCTTCTTCTTCCTCTTCTCTTTTCTTCAACAGTTCCATTTCACAGCAGCTTCTTCCTTCAAAATTCTTTTGTGGCAAAAGAAATGCAAATATTTTGTTATATCATTCTTTCTTTGACATAGTTTGCACTCAAATATCTCTTTTTATGTACCATTTTTTTGGGTAAAGAAGGTAGTATATCTCATAAAAGGGAAAGATGAATGTAGCTGCTATCTTGCTCCACAGGTACACTTTGCGTAATGCTGAGTACAGGCTTTGCCTTGAAAGGAATCTAGATATTTATGAAGAAGCCTCCAAAGATAAAGAAGTAGAACATGTAGAAAATGCTAGTCAGGATCAATCTCTTGGTAGTACCTCAACAATGTTCACGTCTCCCGGAAGAAGTGATTTGTTACAAGAAGAAAGTGACATAGAACAACCCGAAAACATGGAGTTGCAAGGGCTTGGGGAAATGACCCCCGAGGTCAAAGAATATATTCAGTCCTTGCAGTCAGAATTATCTTCCATGAAAAAGGTATATTTACATTCCTATCCGAAAACAATGCTCCATTTTGCGGACATTTATGTGGCAGGTCTATTTTGCTTTGGTTTCTTTTATGCTGCTACAATCATACCCTTGTAGTTGGGAATTTATGCTTCTTTTTCATGCTATTGGATATCCCTTGTGTTAAATTTGTATATTAAGTAGTTTTTAATATAAAATGTACCAGCACTACTAGTTCAAGGCTTCAAGATGAAATATAAGGATTTTCATATAGATTCAGCTTTGTTTTTAAATGGTAAAGGGCTTAGATAATAGATATCATCTTCAAATTCAACTGGTGGTTTTTGTGCTGAATTTTCTGTGTGAATGTTTCTGTCTGCAAGTAGTTTGTGCCAGAATTTCATGGCTCTCATTGATTCCCATCATCTACATCCAATATTGCTGCCACGCAGGTTATCTCATTGAGTATACTGTTCCATCTCTTTTTCTCTTTTTCCATTTCTTTTCTTTTTCTAATTTCTGGTCATCAGGAGCCTGCTTTAGTACAGTAAAATAGACATCCATTGGAATTTTTTTCAAAGATATTTGTTGGAAGTTGCTTCAGGGACAGACTTTTGGTAGTTAAAGCTTAGTAACAGTGACGATTATCTTCAATCATATTTAGATAATAGTGAACGTGACCTCCAGTCATATTTAGTTTTGATGGTGGCACAGTTATGTGCCTGCTCTTATGTTTATTTTTGGTTTTGCCATTAGACTATTAGGCATATTCATTTTTTGACAGAAAATTTGTGAGAAAATTTAATTTCACTATCAGTAAGATACTCTAGAGAGATGAGTTTCCATTGGTGCTTCACAGAAACCAGTCTATTGCCCACTAAAACTTACCTGCATCACATAATTCTTTTGTTTTTGCCCTCTTTAATACATCAGAATAGTGATTTTCCACACAGTTCATTATACTTGTGTTAAATGGATCCTTTTATTGATATATGTGTTATCTATTTATTTTCTTATTAGTTTAGTATGTGTTCTCCTATATATAAGATATTGTAATCCTTTATCATGGAATAATACGTGATTCTTTTTCCATCTTAACATGGTATCAAAGCAAAGGTTCTAAAGAAGAGAAAACTCTAGCCATAAACTGTTACGTCGTCATTGATGACCATGATCAACAATGGTGGTTCCACCAGAAAGTCCATATTACTGCATTTTCTTTTCATGTCTGTCGGTGCTTGTTGTTGCTCCTTTTCCTATGTTTAGTGGTGTCACTACCACTCTAAAAGGGATCAAAAGAAGAAGAAGAATAGCACAAAAAAGACATGATTCAGTGGGAGGAAACGTGAGAAACGACAGTCGTTTGTCGTCTTCATCCTTCTACTTCTCCACGATCATGCTGGTCATGTTCCCTGCATTCTGCCTCTTCGGGCTTTAGATGTTGACCTCATCCTCTATTGTGTCCTTTTACGTCTTACACAACCGTCGCTTCTGTCAATGCCTGAGCATTGACTCTTCCTTGTCCTACTCCTCGCTGTCATCGCTGTCGTCTTTGGAGTTGAGTTTGGTTTCATTCGACGACATTTCTGGGGCCTGGATGAGAAGATTACATTGCCTTCTATAGAGGTGGATGTGGAGAAAGTGGAACCGAGAAGTGAAAAAGGAGATTAGGGTTTAATGGAGATTTTGTAGAAAAGCCTTAGTTCTTCTGAAATTACAAAATTTACTAAGAAGGCCTTGAAGTTTTTAATTTACAGGGAAATTTAGAACTTTCCTAATTTGCTACTGCCTACTTGCCTTATTAGTCACTATTTGCCCACCTTTGTTTGTGTGTAGACACGTACTGTACATGTTTCTCTTGTGTCTTTGGATTTGTGATGATGTATTTGAGAGATCGATTGTGTCCATTTATTGTCATTTGTCTAAAAATCTGATTCGTTTGTGTTGTGTTCTGCTGGGACTCTCTTGTTTGGCTTGTAGATGGGTCTAAGACTGTGTTTGTGCTCGCGGTGTGTTTGTTTCTTAGCAATTGTGCCTTGGACACATGCTGTCCTTTATTTTTTGTACTGATTTAAAATCAGTCTGACTAGTATTGTTGTGTGTTTGCCTACCTATTATTGCTATTACTACTTTCATTTCTTTCAAGTTATATAGTTTTTTATTAACAACACAAAGAATTATTATATAACAAGCTGTGCATGTTAAATGTTCTAGCTTGGGGAGGAGTGTTAGAATAAATGGATCCTTATATGTCCTTATATGGATCTTTGTGTTATCCCTTTATTAAGTTTCTTATAGGTTAGGTATGTGTTCTGTTATATATAAGAGATTGTAATCCTTTGTTATGGAATAATACATGATTTTCTTTCCATCTTAACAACATGTATGCATTCACAATCATATGTAACTTTTTCATATGGGTCAAGTTTGAGGATCCATTTAGGAAGTAGACTTTCCCAAGGATTTAGGATCAATTGCCAAGTTGATGTAAACTGTTTTCACCTCGAGTGGCAGGATTCAAAGAACCCTAAAAACTTTTGATGTCAACAGAAATCGTTGATATCAATTTCCTTTGAAGGTCTAAATGGGCTATGAAGAAAAGCAACTGTAGTATAAGAAATTGTTAGGGCAATAAAGAAAAGCAACTGTAGTACAAGAAATTGTTATGAAGTCTATGGTACTGCTACCACAGGAATTGTACTATAATTTCCATATCATCCGTTATGTCTTTCCTTGGCAGGATAATTCTGTTACCAATTTAATTTGTTCTCATGGATCTTTTAACAGGAACTATGTGACATTAAAAGGAAGAACTCTGCACTTGAAATGCAACATTTTGTTGGAGAGGAAAAGAATGACTTGTTGGACTACCTGAGATCCCTACAACCTGATAAGGTTCATAATATTTCTTTCCTGCAGATTTGTCTGTGGAGAGATAAAGAACTCTGCACTTGAAATGCAACGTTTTGTTGGATTTTCTCTTACGAGTTTTCTGTGATAAAACCTCAAATACTCTAGTTGTGTTATCTAAGCAGAAATTATGCAATTATAACCTTCTTAATTCAATTGATTTTTTTCATGGTTCTGTGCTTGATAAACAGTTTTGTAACTTAGAGTGGTACTCAAGTAGACTACGACAATGGGATCACCTCAAATGAAAGCTTCTATTCTTTGAAAGTGTTCTATAGTGTAGTAGTGTACAATTCCTTGAATCAAGATTCCTGATGGCTTAATAATTTTTAACATGTAAATTCCAGAAACCCTATATTGCAACCTTTTAAGCGGTGGTAGTTTGTTTTCATTTGAGTTACGTTTGGAAGCAAATCTTTTGAAGCATGCTGGTGCAGTGATTTGCAGATCTTGCAACCTATTTTGTCATCACAGGTTAAACACCTGCACCACACAGTCAGACACCACTCACATGCTACTATTACTGCAAGACTAACCTTGCAGGACCTACTACCTGCTCCATCTGTTGGAATTTGTGGACATTTGGACAATCAGAATTTCATACAGCTCTTCATTTTTCAAATTTTGTTTTGGCTAAGTATGAAGCTTTTCCTAACAGGTAGTCGAACTCTCAGAATCAACGTGTCCTGAAGTACAGGAAGTTGTTCACTCCATAGTACATGGCCTCCTTGCAACTCTCTCTCCCAAAATGCACTCTAAAGCCCCTCCGCCATCTGAAAATGCAGCTAGTGGAACCTTAAATGATGGGAAGGATGATTGCCCAGAAGTGGTGGAGAACACCTCCATCCATTTTCAGCCCCTTATTTCACTCTCTCGGGATTATCTTGCACGGCTTCTGTTCTGGTATGTTCTTCAACTTTGTAAATATGGATATAATAATTATTTTGATGATCAATAGATTTTATTTAGCAGTGACAATCCATAAGACTTTTAACGTCTGACTTTTCTCATTCCATCAGGTGCATGCTGTTGGGTCACTATCTTAGGGGCCTTGAATATAGGCTTGAGCTGGTGCAGCTTTTGGCACTTCCAAACAACGTGGAGTCCATCTTCCCTAGCAACGATCAAGTTTCTTAAACGGACTGCTTCTGTTTTTCTTCAAATCTTCTATGAAGCGTATGCTGAAGCCTGTCTGCCAGGTTCCAAGGGGCTCTCCGATTGCCATTCCAACATTGCATCGAGAATTGTGCAGCTGTGATCACCAAAGGTAGCTTGGGAAATGTTGTAGCCAGGTAAGTGTGATTTTGGAGGTTGTGTACAGTCACATTTAGCTCATCTGACTCAAAGAAAACCCTTGTAGGGTTTTGCGGTAGACAATGTCTAGTTCATGCTTCAAGTTGGCGCTTTTTTTCTACTCTTTTGAACGGTGGTTGGAGCATAATTGTTAGAACACAAGTTATATTATGTTAGTTATAATGTCAATTATCTACTAGGTTTGGGCTGTATGAAGTTTGAAAAACTGTTTTGGTTAAAAAAATAAAAATGTCGGGTCAGGTCAGTACGCTTTATTTAATGGACAGAGCTAATAAGCACATGTTGCGAATGCATAACGCTGGAGTTAGAAACCAATGTTGTAAGAATAAAGTTTATAAGTGGTGAAGGATTTGAATGTGACTATTAATTGAAACATCCTAAGATTAAGTCTCACATTACTTAAAATAAGAAGTAAACGAGGTTAAATAAAAATTAAGATCAATTATCATATCAACTTCAACTTAAACATTTTAAGTCTGGTAATTGAATATGAGATTATTTATAGGTTAGTTAGGCTTAAGTCATTACAAATGGTATCAAAACTTGGATCAATTGAAAATGTAGAAATTAAGTGTTACACTCAAAGGAATGGAAACTATCATTAGAATTTTACGTTGTTTGATTATAATTGTAACTTTGATAAGGATATCAAATATTCAAATGGAGAATATTGCAATGTTCTAAGATTTAGTCCTACGTTCCTTATAATAAGAAGTGAGCGAAGTTAAATAAAAATTAGGATCAACTGTCAAATTAACTTCAGTTAAAGTATTTTAAGTTTAATTGTTAGGTTTAAAGGTTATTGTAAACCAGTTGGACTTAAGTTGTTACACTATTCATTAGTTAAGTCAAGGGATTGTTTAAAAAATTCATAAATTCAATAATTCAGTCTAGATCTTCTCTCCAAGCATGCTTGGTTCGAACAAGAAAGTTCCAATAGGCGTTAGTATCTTTTGTTGAATCTATTAATGTATCATATGTGAGTTAAGTAAGTTTGTTATCGATCAAACGACAGTGAAATTTGTTTTATTTGTGTAAATGTTTTGTTAGTGGATTTGCATCACTTAGGTGAATTTTTCAAAATAATATTAAAAAATAATATATGTATAGGCATATGATATATATAAGGATCAATTTTCATTAAAGACGATCCTCATTTTAAGTATTTAATGACAACTTTTTTTATCTCAGCATCAAATTATTAGATTAAAAACCTAAACAACTAGTTACTATCAAATTTATTTAAAATGCTTGTATATCAAAAATCAAGTGATTTTAAAATTTCTAAGTATTGAATTTAGTATGTACTTATTATAAATTGTTATAACTTATAGAGAATCATTGAATTTATATATGAATAGGCCTATATGTTAGGGATTTCTAAATGACATGGATTTTTGTGTGTACCTAATCTAGATGATGCAGATTAAGATCCATAGATTACATTTTGATTTTAAAACTTATAATTTAGAGATTTAACGATTTCTACTTTAAAATCGTTAAATTTATATGTGAATAGATTATAGATATGTGTGTTAAGAGTTTCTAAATAACATAGATTCTAGTGTATATTTGATCTTGATAATGTATATTGAGATCTATGGATTACATTTTGATTTAAAAGTTTGTAGCATGTGTTTTTGAAAATTATCCTTAAAAATGCTCAAATGAGGACCATCCTTAGTGAATGTGCTCCCATATGCATAATACCTTGTAAATGTATATGAAAATAAGGTAAAAAAGTGTTATTCATAGTTTATTTTATTTGTATCTTTGTTTTCTTTATTTTGTTAAAAATATTTGAATTAACTTATTACATTTGTATTAAGTTACTATTTGAGTAGTTCATCTAATTAACATTTTAATGTTATTACTATTTTATTTGGTATAAGATCTAAGATAGCAATAAAAAAATAGGTACACATTAAATCTAAGGATTAATCTGACTCAAATCGAAGTTTCTTGGACTGGGTTGGGACTCAACCTACGTTGAGTCGAGTTTAGGTTTAAAATTACTCAACTCGAATTTGAACTAAGCTGACAATTGGTTGGGTTTACCTATACCTAGACTTGTCTTTTTTCTTGGGTTGGCTCGCAATCTAAAATTTGGACACAAACATATAAAGATAATAGATCTCAGTTCGAGTTTCGAGCTTGATAGGTTTGAACTAATTGATATTTGTATAAAATTTAATGAAAAATACCTATTGATTCCAATTATAACTACAATTTGTAAAATTACCTATGAATATTATACATAGCAAATATTAATTAAATCATTATAATAATCTAGGAAGTGGCAGTCAACGAAGACAAGAAGGTGGTGACGATAATGGGGAGAAAAGGTCAAGAGGAGGTGGAGTGGAGAGGTCAAGCCGTTGAGAGGAGGATGTGGTGGTTGTAATTAGGACTTGGGAAAGGAAATGTGAGAGTTAATGTTTGAGTTGGAAAAGGGGAATTGAGGTTTTGTTAATAAATAAATAAATATTACTATATAGTTAAATATAATTATTATAATATATTTCAGATCCATAAGTTTGGATATTTTTAAACTTAAACTCTACTTATTAAACAAACGGGTCTATCTAGTCTAGGTTCAAACCTGATTTATTGTCAGGCCTAGGTTGGGTTATGTATTTAACCTTAACTTGATCCAAGCCAACCCATGTGTATCCCTAGATATTACCTAATGTCATATAAAGGGTTTTTTTTACTCAAATACCTTTGTTAAGTCTTACAATACTTTAGATGTTCTTGTTATTTCAATAATTACTTTAATATCCCTAAAGAGCTCGACAGTTGCCTTCAATGTCCATACTAACTAGCAGAATGTGACAACGTTACTTATAGACATTAAAAATCTTGTAAAATTTCATTTTACTCCCTTTAGTTTGCTTAAATTCCCTTAATAAAGATTTTTTCTAACTGTATGTTCTCTTTAAAACTTCTTCTCATTTCTTTTACAACTACAAATCACTATTTAATGATTAAACATAATTAAAAATTTTTAAAAATAAAATAAAAATAATCACATAAATATTATTAACCATGCATAAGTAAAACACTAATATTTATTAATCAAGAAAAATTACTAATAAAACCTCAAATTAAGAAATATTAGCTATAATGTAGTTATTTATGGTTATTTTCATGCCATTTGCAATAGAAATTTAGGGATTTACTTTATAAATTTATTTTAATCTACAATGAAGTAATTGTATTGTTTGATTTTAATTTTATGTATTTTGCATTAGATTTATGAGGGTGTTACTAATATTTGTTCTTAAAATGTTACACTTTTATTTCCTAACATTTTTGTTTGTGATTTAATGCATCATAATAATTGATTATTATGAAGACATAATTTGATTTATTATCGTGCTTGATTTAGGTTTATTTCTAAATTATCTATCATACTATTTATTACTTTGAATTAGATATAGGTGTATCAATATTCTTGACATAATATTAGACCAAATTAGTCCTAGTTTACCATGTATACTAGAATTGTCTAGAGTTTTGTTATTGGTTGTAATTATAATTAATCATTTTTTATTTTTTAGTATACTTAATCATTGAAAATTAGTAGGACTTGTGCATAATTAGTAAATTTTAGAGTGATTATGGTTAATGATTGCATTCTTAATTTTTTTAGCATACTTAAACAATACAACTATTTTTGAATTATTCTTTATTTAGCTTATATGCTTATACTAAAATTTTGTTTTTTTTAGTATGTTTAATCATTAAATACTAGTGTTTCATGTCTATTACTAGTAATTTTGTAGTGTGATTATTCTTTTTTTTTAATTATTTTTTCAGTATGCTTAGTCATTAATTGATTGTTTGTAGTTATAGAAAAAAGGAGGAGAAAATGAAAATCAATATGTAGTCAAAAATTGTGCCCTATTAGTGTTTAAGTAATTTATAAGGAAGTAAAATGATATTTTTCAAGTCTTTTAACGACTTCAATTAATAGCGTTATGTTTTGTTAGTAACCAAGGACATTGAAGTTAATTGTCAGATTCTTTGGAAGTACTAGAATAAAGAGGGTATTTAGAGTATTGTTAAACTTAATAAAGATATTTTGGAGAAAAATCCCTCTTATAAACTAATTATGTACTTCTTTTACAAAAAAATTGTTCACTCTATTTCTTTCTTTTTATGTAATAATATTTAAATGGTGAGATTGTGCCCTACAACTAACAATGTAAGAATCTTCCTACGAAAAGAACAACATAAGGATATTCTCATTGTACCCAGTTCAACATATACTTCCATGGTACCTCTCAGATCTGCCTCTCGCAGATCTGCCTCTCTTCCTCCGTGTTATGCCTCCCCTCCGTGCTGCAAGGAACAGAATATGGCTCCTTCCTCTCCCAGATCCTCCCAGATCTGCCTCTCCCAGATCTACCTCTCTTCCTCCGTGCTACGCCTCCTCTCCGAGCAGTAAGGAACAGAATATGGCTCCTCCCTCTCCTAGATCTGCCTCCCAGATCTGCCTCTCCCAGATTTGCAAGGTGATCGATAAGGGAGAAAGAGGGCCAAATCTGCCTCTCCCAGATCTCCCTCTTCCTCAGTACTACGCCTCCCCTTCGAGCAGCAAGGAACAGAATATGGCTCCTTCCTCTCCCAGATCTACCTCGCAGATCTGCCTCTCCCTCCTTCTCTCCTCAGTCCGACCAGACTACGCCTACTAGTAGATCTACGCTTACTCGCTGGGACTTTCCTCTCCTCCGCGTCCTCTCCGTCAGAGCATAGTCTCGCTGATGGGTTCGGCCCCTTGCCTACTTGCAGATGGGATGGGCCTCTCGCCGATGTTGCTCTTCTCTCGTTAGGTAAACTACTAGAAGGTATAAACCTCAGCTAAAATACTTTCTTAGCCCTTCTTTTGCATATTGGTCTGGAATTTGTTGGCATTTTATGGCATTTGTTGGCATATATTGAGGTTTTACGATGAAATTTTTCTCTGATCAGTTGTTCTAGGGATAGGACACTTGTTTGCCTGAATCCGAACACTTTGATTGTGATATGGAGGATGAAATTATAGTTTCTTTTCTACTGAAAAATTTTCTTTGGTTCCTGATTATGCTTGTGAATCTTGGACTGTGATTTATCTCTGGCGGATACTGTTTCTGTTCCGACGACTCCATCTTGGGGTTCGTCGGTCCACCAAAGAAGAGGCATTGTGGCATTTCGATTCTCGGGGTCGACAGATCCAATGATCCGGAGAGTTGGATATCTTCTTTCTCCGACGTAGTATATGACCCTCTCTCTTCCCTTAGGGTTTCTCATTCGCCGATCACCTCTCGACTTTGGAAAAGATGACAATATGCGTGTAATAACTTCTTTGGAAAGTGATCGTGTTATGGAACATACTCCTCATGCCCCGTGACTGTCTCATCAGATCAATGAGGATGAAGTATTTTCTCTGGATTAATGTTTTATTAATCGAATATTTTAATTTCTAATTTTTGATATAGTTTGAACACCTTGTGTGAGCCTGGGGTGTTATCGCCTGTTGTTGGCCATTCTTGTTTTTGTGGTGGGAATTTTTTTATTCACCTGGACTGTAATATGATCCTCAATTTACTGTGCATGAACTTTTCATTAATATAAAGTTTACCATTTACAAAAAAAAAAACATATACTTCCATGGTTGGGGTCTCGGTCCTTCTTTCTAGTCCTTTTTGAGAACCAATCCCTTAACATTGTGTATTAGTTACTTAAATGGACAATTCCTATGTGTTTTTTTCCCTTTTGTTTTCTTAAAATATCAAGGGAATTGTTAGGGTGTACATAAAAGTGGAAATCTTGTCAGACCAGTCCTGGGTCATCTGGCTTGGCCTATAAAAAAATCGAGCCTGACCCAAAAAAAAAGGTGGATTGGACCAGCCTAGGCTCGCCTTGTGCTATGGACGGGTCAGGCCCATGGGCTTGGCCCAGCTAGCCCAAGGTAGTAGGCCCATGGTCGAACCCCCAAATACGTCAAGTCATGCCTAGTCGGCTCGATTTTCCAAAAAAAAAAAAAACCAAATGTGAACGTTGCTTGCAACGTTCACAAATGTGGATGTTGCTTTGCAACGTTCATCCTTTTTTTTTCTTTTTTTCCTTCTTCTTTTCACATCTATAAATACCCTCTTAATCCTTTCATTTTTCATGCAACTCACTCTTTATAGTAATTTGGAAATATAATACAGAAAAAGCAAAAGAAGGTATAACAAAATTTATAGTATAAGATGAATAACTTTTTTTTAAAAATAAAAAATTTGAATCATACGTGCAAAATTATTTGAATCCACAATTTAAAGGCTTTTCTAGAAATACAATTAAAAAAATATAATTTATAAATTATTTTTAAAAAAATAAACAAGATTTAATTAGAATATTTTTTAGTTTATTATGTAAAATATCATTAACAAGTGATGTTTGGATTGGTCCTAATAATTTTCCATACTTATGTTTAACTGCATATTTGATTGATATGGAATGAAATTTACAAAAAAATTAATTATTTTTAGAGTATTTGATCATCCACATAGTGGCAAAGCTATAGTAAATATGATAGAAGATATTGCTAAAAAATATAACATATATTTTAAAATTAATACAATATGTTTTGAAAACACTTTTAATAACAATGTTGCAATAGAATTATTAAAAATAAATATAATACTAATATTAAATGGTGAATTATTTCATTATTGGTGCTGTTGTCACATTTTAAATTTAATTGTACAAGTTTACCTTCTAGTTATAAAATTATAGCATTTTATAATGCAAAATCTAATTATTTGTTAAATGATGAAGATTGGCAAAATTCTAATATAATTTATAATTTTTTAGAATCATTTTATAATGTAACTAAACATTTATTCAATCAATATTATCCAACAAGTTTCCATTTTTAATTAATTTGTTTAATATTACAAATGTTTTTCATTAATATAGAAATATTCCATCTTTTGTAGATATTATTAAATTAATAGAAAATAAATATAATACTTATTGGGATGAACCTCCATTGTGTGCATGTTTAGTATTAATTACAGATCATAGGCATAGATTAGTTAATTGTATGATATTTATAGATGATATTTTTAGTAACATGAATAAAAATGACTATAGAGATTCATTTAATAATAAAATTAAGGCAAGTTTACACAAATTATTTGAAGAATATGTTAGTAATTATGGTGAAAGTAGTACTAGTGGTCACACTTCTAGTGTTGTAGGATCACATATTAGTAGTAGTCGTGATAGTTCTTTTTGAAGTAGATTAAATAAGAAGAAAGAAAAATATGTAAAATCAACCACAAATACTGAATTAGAAAATAATTTAGAATGTGAGTTTGGTTTTAGTAAATTAGAAATAGATAACTTAGATATATATTAAAGTGGTGGTCTAGTATTACAATTAGGTTTCCTATAGTTTCAAAAATGACAAAAGATTTATTAACGATTCTGACATCAATTGTGGCATCGGAGTCTGCATTTTCTGCAGAGAAAAGAGTATTAAGCGATAGAAGATATAAATTATCTGAAAAGTCTGTAGAAACATCTGTATACTTAAAAAACTAGTACGATGCGGTTGATCGTCTTCAGGGATTAAACTTGAACGAGGAATCAGAAGGCGAGAATGTGGCATCAACTTCAACGGAGGCCAGAACAGACTCTACTATTGATTAAATCATGATGTAAAAGTGTAAAACAAAAAAAATGTAAAAATGTAAAACAAAAAAATCGTGTAAAAATGTAAAATATAGAATACCTTATGTATTTTCCAAAATTGTTATGTATAATAAATAATTTTTTATTAATAATTTTTTATTGATTTTTTTAAAATGGACTAGTCCAATGGATCAATCTGACTCGAGTCAGATTGATCCATTGGAGAGTCAGCCCGTCAGGGCCACGACTCGACCCAGAGGCTGCCATGGGTCGTGTCAGGTATGGGACTGACTCTTTCAACCCAACCTGACCTGTATGGGGTGGTGGCGCGGCCCACGTCCACATGGGCTTATGTTTTTTTGGGAGGGGCCGCCTGATTTCCAACTCTTGTGTACATGGGTTCGGATTGATTTGAAAATCGAATCAATCCCGAGTTTTTTATATTATGAGTTAGATGTAGGTCAAAAAGTCTCAAATTCGAACTTTTTATGTTGAATATGGGTTTAAGGATAGGTTACCTGACCTGAATCCTGAAAGTATGTATGTATGTATGTATGTATGTATGTATCTATCTATCTATCTATCTATCTATCTATATATATATATATTATATATATATATATAATATAATTATTTATTTATAAAATTTTAATCTCTTTTCTTTAAAACTCCATTTCTTATTTTCTTCACGCAATCTTCTTCCACTCATTCACCACTCGTTTCATCCTAGCATCTTTTTATCTCTCTACCTCATATTCTGATCTTATCTTCTTTATCTCTCTCTATTGCATCTTGACATTTTTTATTTTCATCATTTAAACAAAGTGAGAAATTTCTTGTGGTTTATCAAGTAAAAATAAAATAAGTAAATTATTCACCATTTTGTCCTGAATTATTTATAAACTTCTGAGTGATTATTTATATTATTTAAGGAATACTAGTAAATTATATCTTTGTTTACAACATAATTAGATTATTTATCATTTTATATTTGTTATTAGTGTCGTATAATTTTATACAATATGTTATAATTGTGATCTTTAGTTTTTAATAAGTACATATAAAATTCGAGAATCAACTTGATCGAACTTAAAGTATGTGGGTTACATTGGTTGGATTTAGACTGAAGTTGGACTAGTTCTGGCTTATGAGTCTAAATTATCTATTCTGAATAATTTAAATTAGGTTATGAATTTATCATTAATCTGACTCAACCCGAGCCATGTATCCTTTAGTAATCGTGACTATACGTAAGCTTCTTTCTCGTTTGTTCAAAATTATGTAAAATCAAAATGACGTATGAAATGACCTCATGAAGTGTGCCTCTGTTTTTGTTTTTTTGGTAAACGGTAAGATTTTATATTGATATGTCACTTAGTTATGCATACCACCATCAAGTAATATTTAGTATATGTCTAAAATACAGAAGTAAATAGGACCTACAAATAACAACTCAAGTACCCAAATAATTATTCACAGTATTACAAGTTCACCAAATTAACATAAATGATAAAAACTAAAGTCAAACTTAGATAAATGTGGCTTCGATAACTAATCGAGCACGGACTCGGTCTCAATCTCTTTGCATATTTTTAAGAACCTGCGAGGACTCCTCATTTTCGTAGCCTGCATCTAAAAATATATCTACATAAATCTTGATAAGTGAAATAACTTTTGAGATAATAAATATGCATAATACAATTTTATTTCTGAAAATTCTATTATTTCTTTCCAGTCATAGATTCCATATAATTACCGGAACGAGCAAGTTCTAGTCAAATGTAGAAATTCTATATTTACAGTGTATCAACAGGGAATAAATATTCTTAGTATCATAATTCAATACTGGAAAAAAAATTCCCAAATCTTAATCGCTATAGGACATGTCAGGAAAATATAATTGGTGCATTCATAGAAGCCGTTGCTGATAGAACAAGACAAAGACTCAGTCTAACCTCTTATTGAAATATTTTCGTTAGATAGAATGGCCAGCCTCCATTTTTGTTTTCGCTGATAAGGATTGAAGATGTTTTTTTTTTTTTGAAACGGTAAACTTTATATTAATGAAAAGTTCATATACAGTAAATTGAGGACCATATTACAGTCCAGGTAGATAAAAAAATTTCCACCACAAAAACAAGAATGGCCAACAGCAGGCGATAACACCTCAGGCTCACACAAGGTGTTCAAACTATATCAAAAATTAAAAATTAAAAAGTTCGATTAATAAAACATTAATCCAGAGAAAGGACTTCATCCTTATTGATCTGATGAGACAGTCACGGAGCATGAGGAGTATGCTCCATAACACGATCACTTTCTAAAGAAATTATCACACGCATATTGTCATCTTTTCCAAAGTCGAGAGGTGATCGGCGAAGGAGAAACCCTAAGAGAAGAGAGAGGGTCATATACTGCATCGGAGGAAGAAAATATCCAACTCTCCGGATCACTGGATCTGTCGACCCCGAGAATCGAAAGGCCACAATTCCTCTTCTTCGGTGGACCGACGAACCCTGAGATGGAGTCGTCGGAACAGAAACAGCATCCACCAGAGATAAATCATAGTCCAAGACTCACAAGCATAATCAGGAAACAAAGAAAATTTTCCAGTAGAAAAGAAACTATAATTTCATCCTCCATATCTTAATCAGAGTGTTCGGATTCAGGCAAACAAATGCCTTAACCCTAGAACAGCTGATTAGAAAACAATTTCACTGAAAAGCTCAACATATGCCAACAAATGCCATAAAATGCCAACAAATTCCAGATCAATATGCAAAAGAAGGGGTAAGAAAGTGTTTTAGCTGAGGTTTATACCTTCTAGTAGTTTACCTCGACGAAAGAAGACCAACATCGGCGAGAGGCCGATCCCGACAGTGAGAGGTCGATCCCGTCTGCAAGTAGGCAAGGGCCGAACCCGTTTGCGAGACTATGCTCTGACGAAGAGGAGGCGGAGGAGAGGAAAGTCCCAGCGAGTAGACGTAGATCTGCTAGTAGGCGTAGTCTGATCGGACTGAGGAGAGAAGGAGGGAGAGGCAGATCTGCGAGAGGCAGATTTGGGAGGTAGATTTGGGAGAGGAAGGAACCATATTCTGTTCCTTGTTGCTCGGAGGGGAGGCGTAGCATGGAGGAAGAGGGAGATCTGGTCCTCTTTCTCCCTTGTCGATCACCTTGCAGATTTGGAAGAGATAGATCTAGGAGACAGATTTGGAAGAGGGAGGAGCCATATTCTGTTCATTGCTGCTCAGAAGGAAGGCGTAGTACGGAGGAAGAGGGAGATCTAGGAGAGACAGATCTGATCCTCTTTTTCCCTTGTCGATCGCCTTGCATATACGAGAGAGGCGGATCTTAAGGATTGAAGATGTGCACACAAGCACATGCCCATCTCTTCTTATTCCCCAAAATATTCTGTATTCAGTTGGAAATGTACGTGTTTGTGGCATTATTGGTTAAGGCATCCGATCCCTTGTCAGTTGTCACTGTTTAATATTGTTTGTTAGCTGCTTAGTTAGTGGAGGAATTATCAAACGACATAACACCTACCACCGAGCTTTAAAAGCTTTCATCCTATTCTATTTCCATGTGTTTGGAGAACGTGTGGATGGATACCTCTAAGATTGTTACCGAGGCTTATTGTTGCTGTCAGTGTTGTATATTATTATATTTTGTAGAGTAATTTTCATCAAATTTTCACTTCAGTGACATCACCATGAGTGGGAACGAGAGCACAAGATTTCATGCACGAATGCTTGTTAGACTCATCCACGTGAGAGATTCAGAGAACGCTTATATAATGCCTCTTGTCTACAGTGACTAGAAAAGAGATTACTTAAAAAGCTAGCACATCAAAGCTGAATAATACAGGGAAAGTAAAAATTTAAAAAAGTTGTTAAAATTTACTAGGCAGAATATTGAGTATTCTATTCCACTATGGTTGATTGATGCCACACTAGAAAATGTACTTGTCACGACTCCAAGAGGGAAAAAGGGAGTGGTCGTAATGTGACATCACAGCTAGAATTAGGCAGAATAGGGTTCTCCTTCCTCCTTTTTATTTTTTATTTTTTTTTATTTTTATTTTTTAATTAGAATAGGATTCTTATCAATTGCACATGGACCATTTGGGCAGGCAATAGCATGGATCAGATAACTTATTCCTTCTGATTTCAGCTGTATTAAAATTAGAATTTTTAAGTAGTTGAAGATTGTGCACTTTTTATTGTTTTCAATAATAATTCTAATTTCAATAGTTGTTTTTATAGTCAATTTGATTTTCAAGGAGACGTGGTTATGATCTTGAAACATCGCAATGGTTTCTTTTGCATTTACTTTTATTTTTCTTGTAGTAGCTCTTGTCTCTCTGCCTTATTCACTTTTGCTTTTTCATTATTCGAATAGTTTAACATTTTAACCTTATCCATTTTGTTTTTGATATTTCAAGGCTTGTTTTTTAAAAAATAAAATAAATAAATTACATGATTTTATTGTTTTAAATGGTTTTTCTTATTTTAACATTTTAACCTTATATATCCATTTCGTTTCAAATTATGTTAATGAAATGTACAATAGCATTTTCGTGAATTATAGTTTTCCATTAAATATTATTGGTGCCAATCTATACAACACCTTGAGGGGGTTGCCTCGGCCATGTAAAATCCTTTTCATGTTTTTCAATTTGTTTGTCTTACCCCCTTTTGTTTAATTGTATTAAATTAAACTTAGTAAATGAAAGGTCCTAAGGAAAATCTTTTTCAATTTGCATTTTCATTATTTTCAATAGTAGTTCTAATCTATTTTATACTTAAAAAAATATAATTAAGACATAATTTACATTTATTGTATTTATTAGGGACAAATTTATCTAAAAAAAAGAAGGAGAAATCACTATTCTCCTTTTTAGTAGAAGGATATGGACATATATATATGTATTATAAGTGAGTACGCGCCTCCCCTTGCTCTAATGCAGGTGGGTAGGGGAGGTGATATGTGCCTCTCCCTCTTGAGTTCGAACTCAGAGAAAACAAAGGAGAAATTTTCCTTCTCATTAACCTAAACATACGTGTAGTTGCTTGGATATAGGAGTCTTTGTTCCTTTGAGTCACACTACCTCTTGAAAATAGGCTACTTAATATATCTGAATATGTGAACCATGCAATATATTTACTAACAAAATTTGTAGGAGAATGTGAAATTGTACAATTGAATATACAAAATATTTTGTTTGTTGCATTATAATTTTTCATACAATTTCAACATTATGGATTCAAATGTCACAATGCAGTCACACACTAATCACACACTCTACATTTTCATTATAACCCAATTATCACATTCATCTTAAAGATTCCACGTTATAGTAAATTCGATCTGTTGTTAGAATCAAATATTGTAAATGATAGTAATGTTTGTTGAGATTGAACACTTCCATAAACTCCAAATAATGCAAAATTGTACTTTATAAATCATGAATTACATTAAGAGATTGTATATATACATAAAATACTGACTTACATATAATCATTTGGATGTATAATCTCATACAATTTGATTTTTTGGTTTTCCTCTCAGAATTCTCTCTTATGGCTATAAACACTCTACCAAGTTACGATGGTATGTGTACGCATACACATATCCATAACTACAATATTACAAGGATGGTAAGCGAATCCAACGAGGTTCAACTGCAGTCCATGAACTCCAAGTAGATTATCACGTTCCGACATTCAAATGGCAAATCCAAAACAAAGATATTGATCTATAATGTGTCTGTAGACACCTCGATTTTGAAGTCACTTGACAGCAGACTCCTCTGGATGATGTTCTAGTTGCGACCACCAAAATCTTAACCCACTTAAGCTCACACAAGCCCATTCAGCCCACACTAGTCCACTCTGATCTAATTAAAATAAAAACCAAACAAAACACATTCAAAATCCACTTAAAATCCAATTTATAAAACAAAAATCCTAATTCCACTACAAGAAAATCGACATTTAGCGAGGACAATCTTCCTTGCAAAGTCCTCACAAAATCGTTAGATAGTTTAACGAGGACTTAGCGATGAATAATTATCCTCGTAGCTATGTAACTCGTTAAATTAATACTACGAGGATATATCCTCGCAATGTGCTCGTGTAAATTTAACGAGGAAATATTTCCTCGTAATGTCCTCACCATATCCTCGTAACTCCTCGGTAAGTGCTCGCTAAATATAACGAGATTGTATCGTATTTTCAGTTTTAGCGAGGACATTTCCTCACAAATTGCTCACTAAATGTTCGCTAAATATAATTATTTTTGCGAGGAAATGTCCTCGCTATGTCCACGCTAATACTGGGCAGTTAAAAAAAAACAATACATTATAGAATTGACATTCAAATACCTGATAAAATGACATTCAAATACATTCACAAGTTCATTATTCGTACACATATACAGATTTCACAAAAAAAAATCATTCGATTATACATCATAAGATTTTACACATTCAAAGTTTTTACAAAAAAGTAGCTAATACAACACTGAAATATCTTAATACAAGTCGATAAATATAATACAAGGCAAAACAATATATTACATATCACTTTTTTCG
>JAMKQA010018072.1:0-18158 GCA_024699735.1 Posidonia australis | reverse complement strand
ATAAAGGCTTTGAAAAAGCATGAGATTTTGAAAGGAAAGAAAAGAAAAGTTTGAAAAGCATTGCTTTACGAGTTTTGAGAATTGCACATAAAGGTTTTCAAAATGATGCTTTCTAGCATGGTTTTCTATGCTTTTAGTGTTGTTTTGGGGCGCGTACTGGGTGACATTCTTGTCACTCACGCGTGTGCTTTCTTGTTCTCTTGTTTCAGGTGCTAGGGTGCTGGAGCAGTTCTAGTCTGGTGCATCTGTTCGAGCCACGTTTGCCACACACAGGTCTGGGTAGTTAGTTTTATTTGTTTAATATTGCTTCTTAGTTGCTTTTAATTAAGCTTGGGTAGTTCTCGTACTGTTGTGTAGCACTGGGGTGTTACGTCTTCACTCTAGATAGACAAAATCTAATTTTCCCCTTTACGACTTTGCTTTGGTCGGACAAAGTCCTTGCTTGTTTCTTGATCTTCGCTCTTGATGGACGGAATCCAATTTGCTCTTTTGTGACTTCGCTCTGGTTGAATGAAGCAGTTGCTTGTTTCTGGATCTTCACTCTAGACAGTATGAATCTAGTTTTCTCTTTCACGACTTTGCTTTAGTCAAACGAAGTCCTTGCTTGTTTATTGATCTCTACTTCAAACGAATGGAATCCAATTTACCTTTTTGTGAGTTCACTCTAGTCCGACGAAGTCACTACTTATTTCTGAATCTTTGCTTTACACGAATGAAATCTAGTATTCCCCTTTTGCAACGTTGCTCCAGTGGGACAAAGTCCTTGCTTGTTTTTGGATCTCCCCTTCGAATAGATGGAATCCAATTTGCTCCTTTATGACTTCACTCCGATCGAAGGAAGTCCTTGTCTACTTCTAAAGCTCCATTCCAAATGGACAAAGTCTAGTTTTCACCTTTTGTGACTTCAATCCAATTGGACGAAGTCCTTGCTTGTTTCTGGATCTCTAATTTGGACAAACCGAATCCAAATTGCCTTTTTGTGACTTCACTCCTGTTAGACAATGTCTCTACTTGTTTATGGGTCTCCACACTAGACAGACGAAATCCAGTTTTCCCTTTTTGAGACTTTGCTTTAATCGGACAAAGTCCTTGCTTGTTTCTAGATCTTTGCCTTGGACAAATGGAATCCAATTTACTCCTTCGTGATTTCACTCAAGTTGAATGAAATCACTGCCTATTTTTGGATCTCCGCTCTAGACGGATGGAATCTAGTTTGTCTCCTTTGTGACTTCACTCTAGTTGAACGAAATCCTTGCTTGTTTCTGGATCTTCGCTCTAGATGAATGGAATCTAGCTTCCCTCCTTTGCAACTTTGTTTCGGTTAGATGAAGTCCTTGCTTGCTTGTGGACCTCTGCCTCGGATGGATGGAGCCCTATTTTGTCCCTTTACAACTTTTCACCGATTGAACGAAGTCTTTGCTTCCTTCTAGATCTCCTCTCCAGAAAGACGAAGCCCAATTTTGTCCCTTCTGTGACTTTTCTCTAGTAGGACGAAGTCTCTGCTTCCTTTTGGATCTCCACTGTGGATAGACGTAGTCCAGTTTGTCTCCTTTGTGACTTTGCTCTAATAGATAAAGTCCCTGCTTTCTTCTGGATCTCCACTCCAAAAGGATGGATTCTAGTTTGCCCCCCTTTGCGACTCTACTCTTAGCAGATGAAGTCTCCATTTGTCATTGGGCCTCTATTTTGGTTGGACAGAATCTAGCTTTCCCCTTTGTAGCTTTGCTTTGGGAGAACGAAGTCTCTACCTGTTTCTAGATCTTCACTCTGGGCGAACAGAATCTAGTTTGTATCCTTTGCAACCTCACTCTGGGTGAACAAGGCCCTTCTTTGGGCTAGTATCTCGAACATCCTAGACAACATCTGTCATTTGTCTTTCCCCCAATGGTAGGCCAAATATTCTTGTGCATTACCCTTTGTCTTCTTTTGGGTTGATATCCCTAACTATCTAAGTGACACCATCAATTGTCTGAATGACATCTGTCAATTGTCTTTGTTCCTCAGTGAACAAGTTCGATATCATGCCATGCCCTTTTTTCCTTTGGGCTGGTAGGCTTAAGTATCCAAACAACAACCGTCAATTGTCCTTGCTTTCCGCTTGGCAAGGTTGATGACTTGTCATGCCCTTTCTTTCTCTTTGGACTGGTATTTCAAACTACTTAGATGACATCCTGTAGACACCTAGTTTTGCGGTCATTGGGCGGCGGACCACCAGGATGATGCTCTGGCTACGGTGGACCCAACTTGATCCTTTAAACCCAAAAAATAAGCCCAAAACTTGTTCTAAAACCCAAACTAGTAGCCTGAGTCCAAACCAAACGCCATAGGTCTAACTATAAACCCATTTCAGCCCATAAAGATAAAAGTAAGACATAAACCTAAAAAAAACAAAACAAAAACCAAGCCCAAACATAAACCTAAACATAAAATAAACTAAAACCAAGACCAAACATGAACTCAAAAATAATAATAATAATAAGGATAAAATAAACTAAAATCCAAAATTAAAACTAAACCATAAAAATAAAACCAAACCTAAAACAAGCCTACAAAAAATAAATAAAAATAAACCAGGACCAAAAATAATCTAACCCAAATGAAAAGATAAAAAAGAGCACAAACCCAAAAACAACATGCCCACACCATAAGCCCAACCTAAACCCCAAGCCCATGCAAACCTATCTCAACCCTTGAAACCAAATTCAACATAACCTCATAATCAAAACCCTAATGCCACTCCCTTAGTTAATCCCCACCACTCATTTAAACCAAAAACACATCCTATGCATCCCATGCAAAACCCTTGATGTGTTCGTTTTAATTAACCACAAGTGCACGGCATCTAGAGTAATACGTCGACAAATACAGGTCGATCTCATAGGAAAAAGTGTTTAAGAAACAAAGATTTATTGTCAATTATTGAGAAGAAATATGAGAGGGATGATGTTTAAAACTAAATCTAAAAGATCAAGAAACAAACAGATTAATTAAAACCAAAGGTTTCGAGTCCATTTACATAGAATTGAGAATGCATAATTATGTTTATTCCCTTCCTCTTTATTGAGCTAAATAACTTGATCTATTGAGTTTCATCCACACAAGAATAAACTATATGCTAAAATATGCATCATAGAGTATCAAGATTAGGAGTAAAAACACACAAACCAAGTTAAATCAGATGATATATGATGAAATCGAGATTATATACACAACCCCAATTAAATCTTACCTAAGCATAGACTAAAAAGATAAACTTAATGTTAGTCTATCAAAGATTATCGATTCTATGAGTGATTTATGTAATATACATCCAACCCTCATATTCATTACATGAAGTATAAAGAGAAAGAGAAAAAAAAATGATCACACATCTCAATCTAAATAAACATCATCTCTACCCTAGATCTAGAAGATTACCCAAACATGATAATATAAAACATTAAAATAAAAGAGGAGGAAGGAGAAATAGAAGACATAGTTAAATAAAGAAATGACTTTTTATTGAAAGGAACTTGAGATTACACTGATAATCTTCTAGATCTCCCAAAATACAAGAAAAGAACAAAGTCTAAAACCTAGATGGGTGCTCCCATAGATCTACACAAGGGGTCCTTTTATTGGCTTAAAAGGACTTGCTTACGTCAGAGATAAATCCGAATACAAATTTTAGTCTTGAATTTTGAATACAAGATATTTACAAGTGAGAATCTTAACTAAAGAAAACTGAGTCAAAAGTATCTGGTATGAGCACCTGGGACGCACTAGATCTACATTTCGGTGCCTGTGAGGCATCCATGTCATATAGGATCTTCTCTAACTTTTTCCACATGTTGATTGATATTTTACCAGTATTTAGGCATATGGAAAATGTGTGTTTGACCTCTTGATGTAGCTCTAGAATTTTTCATACAAAAATCTCTTCTTTTCTGGCACAATTATTCTTTTCTCCCATAATTTTAGTAGATTCTTTCTAAGTCCTCAAGTTCTGCAAATTTTGCAGAAAACATCTCGAGTAATATTATTTATATACAAAATAGACAAATATAGGAATAAGATATGCATGAATTATGAGTTAATCAAACACCCCCATACCTATCTTTTGCTAGTCCTCGAGCAAAACCGACTCTGACATAAGGAAGAAGAAAAGAAAATCCTAACTCACTTTCGTAGGAATCACGGTTGCACTTAGCACGTGCAACAAGCCTTTAAGCCTCTAGTTTGCTCTAGTGGATGAGTAGTGTCTCGTGAGGGTTTGTAGTGAATCTACCTACAAAATCCTAAAAGAAAAATGTTAAGGAATAAAGAAAGTAAACAATAAAGAAAAGGAAAAATCTACGGTATCCACATTAACCTCGTTAACTAAAAAGATTCAAAGCTTCCTAGTATTTTAATTCTCTGATTTTACCTTTGTTAAGAACCCTCATCTTGTCATTATGGAGACTCTATCCTATTTTTCACATCATCTTCTTAAAAATTTGCTCATATGTACCTTGTGTTTGTAAAGTAGACCTTAGCATGGGTTTTCAAATCCAATCTTCTCACCATAGTAATTTTATTTTATTTATTGGTGTCTTGCTTTCTTAGACTTTATTCTTAGCTACCCATTTAGAGAGTTTTAGGTCAGTGGAACCCAAACCAGATGGTTTTAGGTCAGCAGATGTGAAGACACGCCTAAAGACTTAATCACTCAAGTAGCTAAGGCCCAAAGACAAGACTTTTTCATTTTTTTTTTTGATCCTCTAATCACCTTTTTACATGAATACAAATGCTTACTGAGGCACGATACCAGTTACTTAGTGATTATTGGATATTATTATTCTTTTTTTTCTTTCCTCTAATCATCTTTTTATGTGAATACCAATGCTTACTGAGGCAAGATACCCAGTTACTCAATGATTAGAAGTTTTTCTTTTGTATTGCTAAGGCATTCAAACCTTCCTTTATTCCCATTCCCTATAGCTAAGGACTAGAGTAATAGTGCATGATAAGGTACATATAAGTTATAGATATTTCAAATGATGCTGTTTTTTAGATTTTGTCTCTACTCTTTGAATCATCGATTTCTCAATTTCTCAATCTTACCTTTGAATTTCAACACTAGGCTACTCCTTCACTCCTAATTGATTAGACTAATGTGGATAGTTCCTTTTTTTTTCCCATTTTTCTGTTTTATTTTTGAAAGAAAACCCAACAAACAAAAAAGACACAAAGAAGACTCTTTTCTTTTCATTTTTTCAAAATTTTTTTTGTTGTTTGTTTTTTTAAATAAAAATGGAAAAGAAAAACGAAAAGTCACCCAACAACTAAAAAAATGAAACAGACAGAGATGACTCTCTCCACACCTATACCATGCATTGTCCTTTATGTATGCAATAAATGATATGATCAATGAAATACAATTAAAATTAGAACAGTGATACCTGATTCAGAATGGAGTTCTTTTACTGCTAAGAAAAAAACAATATACATATTTACAAGATTTTCTAAAACTTGAGTTTCATGATTTAGGTGGAGGCCTAACCTTCCAAACTTCTTCCCTCTTTTTCAAAAATCATTTCAATTCATCTTCAGTTAATTCAGAAATGTCCTCCTCTGTAAATGAGGCTATAAAAGCTCCATATTCCTTATATGCATTTTGAGTCCATGGTTGGATATCTATGTATGTTGGCGTACGAGCTGATTTAGTGACAGGATTTGCATAATGAGGTGGAATGTAAATAGTGAAACCAATAGGTTCATCATTAGATGAGAAAGATGGTTCAAGTGGGAGCTCATGAGGGATAGGAAGAGGTTCAATTCCAACATTGACTATGTGCTCATGGACCTTCTCAATATACTTCTCTACTTGGGCCTTTTACACTTGTTGGAATTCTAATACTTCGACTTAGCCTTAGTTTTCAGTCCAAGCCTCATATGCAAAACATTGGGATTTTCAAGGAAGTGCATGGATTGATTATCTATCCTGAAGACATTAAGTTCTGCCGTCATGCTCCCAAATGTAAGCTTCAACATACCATTCCAACAATTGATTAGGGCATTGGATGTTGCTAGAAATGGTCGACCCAAAATGATAGGTATTTGACCCTTAGGATTAGAGACAGGTTGAGTTTCTAAAACAATGAAATCCACAGGATATATGAATCCCCCAATCTTCACTAGGACATCTTCTACTATCCCTATAGGCTTTTTGATGGACCTATCTACTAATTGTATTGTAACAGAAGTAGGCTTGAGTTCTCCTAATCCTAATTGCATGTAGACAGTGTAAGGGATTAGGTTGATGCTTGCGTTTAGGTCAAGGAGTGCATTATCTATAATAGAATTTCCAATAAAACAAGAAAAAGTAGGACAACTAGGGTCCTTCTGCTTAGTTGGCATTGGGCTAGTCAAAATGGAGCTCACATTGGCAGCGAGAGATGCCTTCTTTGGAACTTGGGTTGATTTCTTCTGGGTACAAAGGCCTTTTATATATTTGACATACGTAGGCACCTATTGGATCACATCCAGAAGTGGAATGTTGACTCTTACTTGCTCAATGATTTTTCTAACCTTATCCATGTTAGTCGTTTTCTTAGACCTAAGTCTATTTGGAAATGGTGCTTTTGGCTGGATAGGTTGACTCGACTCAGAAACTAAAGGCTCCTCAGATTGGCTTGGAATGGATTGATTATTAGGGCTTGAGTTAGATGGTGGATTCCTCTGCGTCAAATCAAACATGACAACATGGTTTCCAAATCTTAAAGAGATGACTGAGTTTACTGTATTTGTTTGGAGATCATTAAGCATATTAACCAGATGGGTCTGTGGGGATAGATTCGGATTTTGGCCCTTTGGATTCACCTCAAGTTGGCTTGGAAACTTTCCTTTCTCCCTCTCTCCTATAGTGGCTGTTAGCTAACCTATCTACATCTCTAAACGAGCTATGGCTTGGGTATTGGTTGTGAGAGATTGACCTATGGAAGTCATGAAGTTGTGTGTGGCCCTAACAAATGTCTCTAGACTCTTTTATAAAGAATTTATCTTTTTATATTCAAGATTTGGTGTTTAAAATGGTGGATTGACTTGTGGACCCTGACTGTAAAAAGGTCTAGGTTGATTGTGACCGGCTTAATTCAAATTTGGCCCAATTTGATGTGATCCTTAGGTCCATGAAAAATTGGGATGGTTCCTCCAACCAAGATTGTAGGTAGGGACATATGGAGCATAACTTTGCTTTTGAAAGTTCACATTGGCTTGCTCAAGTTCATTAACTATTGGGCTCATGAATGGATATTCTTCAACAAGATGATTAATTGCTTGGCATTTAGTGCAAATAAGGTTGGATTGTAAAACGTGACTCACAAGTGCACTATTTTGAAGCTCAAGGGCTTCAATTCTACGTACGATGGTAGCTATTTTTGCTTGATCAGCAATGGATGCTTCTACTACATGTTTGCCTCTAAAAGGTGTAGTAGTATCACTAGTGGTTTTCCACTGAACTGTTTTATCAGCTATCTCTTCTAAAAATGTCCAAACCTCTTGTTCACTTTTTCCCATGAAATTTCCTTAGCACATAGACTCTAACAATGTCCTAGAAGAATAATTTTGGCCTTCATAGACAATTTGACACAATCTCCACTTTTCAACTCCATGGTGTGGGCATTGGGCTACAAGATCTTTAAACCTCTCTAGGTTTTTCCAAATGGTTCAGAATCTACTTGCTTGAATCCATTAATTTCTTTCCTAAGTTGTTGGTTCTTATGATGTGGGAAATATCTATTCAAGAAAACTTTCACGAAATCATTCCATGTGCTTATTGAATCATTGGGAAGACTATATAACCACTTTTTTGCCCCATCCTTAAGCGCAAATGATATAAATCTCAATTTAATTGCATCACTAGATAAGTATTATAACTTGATCATTGCACATACTTTCTCAAACTCCCTAACAGAAAGATAGGCATCCCCTTCTCCACTAAATTTGGGCAACATACTAATATAGTGGGCTTTAAGCCCAAAATTATTTCCATTTGGTACAGGCATTCTAATGCATGAAGGTTGGGCTGCTCTAATGGGGTAGCATCTATCCTGAAGGGATTTTTGATTGATTATTTCATCCATCTTTGTATCTTCAATCTCAATTTTAAGACACTCAAATGGGTTGAACTCTAAACTAACCAAACAATGGGTGTGGTCTCTAACCCAAACTAGCACGCACAAGCTGACTTTGTTTTTTTTTTTTTTTTTTGAAAAGAAATACAATGAAAATAAAAAAGATGAAAAAATGAAAAGATACGAGAAACAACTAGATGAGAAGGGGAAAGATAGAGGTGAAAGATGCCTAATCTAATCACACAAGTCACACAAACCCTAATTCTAAGGTTGACTTAAAATCTAGACACCTCCTAACTATTAAGTTAACCCGTGAGATCCTCAAATCAAAACTCTTTAACCTAATTAGCCAGATCAATGGAGGAAAGTGGGAGACTCCCCATACTTGAGCAACAAACCTAATTAAATAACCACTTTGCCTTTTAAGGCTAAGCCTTTTGAACCAGCTTTCTAGACACCAAGTAGGAAAAGAAGTTTAAATTTTGAGACACCCTAAGGCTCCCTTATCCTATTGAGCTTGAATCCTAGGGGTCAATGTCTACTTGATTTTAATTAAGGTTTAGGTCAATGCTTGATGCTTTTTCTTGTTGTTTGTCGGATAGGAAGGGTGATGAAACCCCCCACCTTATCTTGTGCTATAGATATTGCCCTTAGCTACTTTGAAATGATATGCAACAAACAACTATGCTTAGACAAGTTGTTCTTCCTACTAACTATATGCTACAAGATGTTGAAAATCAAGTAGGAGAACACATACCTTTTCCTCCAGCAATCTTCAAAATAATTTAACAAGAAATGAAAATGATCTTCAATGCACCCTATATGATGCATGCCCTTAAGAACAGGTTTCTATCTTGTCATGAAAGATTTTTATTTGGTTCAAGTTATGGGTTGATTTTAAATTAGTGATAGAGAAAAATCCAGAAATTGTATCAAGAAATCAACCCTAAAACAAGATACTAGAAAAATCTAAAAATATAAGAATTTAAAATCTGAAAAGAATTCCTGACCTGGGTGCCTTGGAGGCGTCTGAAATGCAAACTAGCGCCTTGAAGGTGCTACTCCTTCCTTGGATTTGATTTTTTTCTCGCCTTTTGCTCTTCTGGAACTCCAAAAAAAAAGTCTCTGAAAACAACAAAAGCGCAAGTAGATGTCCTTGATTTCTTTTAAACAAGCAAAAAGAAAGAAATGATTGACAATAAATCAATGTTAAAACACTCTTCCTCGACAACAACAGCAAAAACTTAATGCATTTGTTTTAATTAACTGCAAGTGGACGGCATCTAGAGTACTACATCGGCAAATGCTGGTCGATCCCAAAGAGAAAAGTGTTTAAGAAACAATGATTTATTGTCAATTATTGAGAAGAAATATGAGAGAGATGATGTTTAAAACTAAATCCAAAAGATCAAGAAACAAACAGATTAATTGAAACCTAGGGTTTCGAATCTATTTACATAGAATTGAGAATGCATGATTATGTTTATTCCCTTCCTCTCTATTGATCTAAATAACTTGATCTAATGATTTTCATCCACACAAGAATAAACTATATGCTAAAATATGCATCATAGAATATCAAGATTTGGAGTAAAAACACACAAACCAAGTTAAATCAGATGATATATGATGAAATTGAGATTATATACACAACCCCCAATTAAATCTTACCTAAGCATAGATTAAAAAGATGAACTCAATAGTAGTCTATCAAAGCTTATCGATTCTATAAGTGATTTATGTAATATACATCCTACCCACATACTCAATGCATGAAGCACAAAGAGAAAGAGAAGAAAACATGATCACACATCTCAATCTAAATAAACTTCATCTCTACCCTAAATCTAGAAGATTAGCCAAACATGATAACATAAAACATTAGAATAAAAGAGGAAGAAGGAGAAATAGAAGACATAATTAAATAAAGAAATGATTTTTTATTGAAAGGAATATGAGATTACAATGATGATCTTCCAGATCTCCCAAAATATAAGAAAAGAACAGAGTCTAAAACCTAGATGGGAGCTCCCCTAGATCTACACAAGAAGTCATTTTATAGGCTTACAAGGACTTGCTTACGTGAGACACAAATCCGAATACAAAATTTAATCTTGAATTTTGAATATAAGATATTTACAAGTGAGAATCTTATCCAAAGAAGACCGAGTCAAAAGTATCTAGTGCAGGCGCCTAAGAGGCACCGGATCTGCAGGTTGCCACCTTTGAGGCATCCAAGATCTTATCTGACTTTTTCCATAGGTTGACTGATGTTTTACTAGTATTTAGGCACATGGAAAATGTGTGTCACACCTCCTGACGTAGCTCTAGAATTTTCCATACAAAAAACTCTTTTTTTCTAGCACAATTATTCTTTTCCCCTTATTTTTCTTAGATTCTTTCTAAGTCATCAAGTTCTGAAAAATTTGTACAAAACACCTTGAGTAATATTATTTATATACAAAATCGACAAATATAGGAATAAAATATGCATGAATTATGAGTTAATAAACCCTACCCTAAATAAGCCTATCCCACACAAGAAGAAAGGAAGGTTTTGGTGGTTTCATAGAGAGGAGAGTTGGGAGGAAGAAAAGAGGATTCACGTAAGAGAGATAAGGAAAGAGAGAAAAGGGAGAGAAAAAACCTACAAGAGAAAAGGAAAAGAGAGAAACACCCACAAACCCTAGCCTCCATGTGAAAGAGAGGGAGAAGGAGACATCCATCGCAACCCAAGCCCTCCTACACGTCCAGCAGCCGTTGCCACCACTAGAGGACATCGAAAATCGTCAATCACGTACGTATAACCTCTCATCCTCATAAGACATGTTTACAAACCTGTTATTTTCATGTTTTTAATGCATATCAGCGTGTGTTCGAGGGCCTTCTCGCTATTTCATCTCGGTTATATGTAATACACATGTTTTTAGGTGATGAGTCACGGTCCATGCGAGGCTGTCGATCTTTGAGTATGAATGGTGATCCCTTTCTCTCATTCTCGCATGCAGATGTCTTCCTCCATGCCCACAGTCAACTCGAACCTGACGTCACGTCCATGCAGTCTCCAAAACTCTAGACACATGCAAGAAAAAGAGAGAGAGAGAGAGAGAGAGAGGCAGTCCATGAACCCAACACTAGCCATACCATCCAAGTCTTTGTCGTCCTGTAGCCTCCCCAAACTCAGTCATGTCCGGTCCAAGCCCATACGACCATCTCAGTCACCCCACAAACTAGAGACCACGTCCAAACCCTAGACCCATACGAGAAAGAAAGAAAAGAGATAGAGAGAGAAAGAAAAAGAGAGAGAGAGAAACCAACCCTCCACTAGAATCACAGATTCATGCATCTAAGAGAGAGAGAGAGATAATAGGACCTACAACCCTAGGGCAACCCTACATGCGAAAGGAGGAAGACAACCACTAGTTGCCATAACGAGAGGCAACTGATCTCGTCGCCACACCTGTAGGCAACGAGATTAGGCACCTATCAGAAGGGCGATAGATAATCTTCAATACGTTTTTCCCTGCAGGCTCTTATTTTTTCACTATTTGTGTTGATTTTTATTACTTGTAGTAGCGATCTAAATAAATAAAAATGATCATATTTCTATCCATTGTCATTTTGGCTTTCTATCAGTTTCTAGGGTTGTTTTCTGTCCACCAACAGGGTGGAAACTATTTGCTAGGAAGCTACGTCATAGTTCTTTAGGATTCTTTATTTGGTTTGACCAAATGAGCAGATCGAAACTGGAATGGTGCAAGTCACTTACATATACTCTGTCCCAATTGTGATTATTAGGTTAAGGAACCTAAGGTGTCCTAGGGGCTTGTTTCAGACTTCACCTTTCTCCCTAAGTCTGTAACAAACCCTAGTAGAAACTTGATATCTTGTTGTTTTGAGTTTATTTATTTATTGTGGTTTGCTAGGCTTGACCCTTAAGGATCGAATCTTGGGTTGCAGGCCCCTCTTTAGAGAGACAAACCCATAGTCTAGGCCCTCTTGGTGGACTATAATGAAGGAATAACGGTACTAAAGAGTCCAAATCCTATTGAGTGCCCCCAGGAACCCCAAAAATCAACTTCACCCTTGCCATAGGAACCTACATGATTGAGCGAATAGAGATTAATCACATTATTAAATAAATATCTGAACCCATTAAAACCAACATTTTCTCTGAAACTTGACTGCTTAAGTAGATTTGTTTGACGTATGATCTGTCCAAGACAGATTTCGGCTATTGGGTCAGTCTGAGGCACATGCTGCCAGACTGAGAGGTGACGCCCCTCGTCGCCCAATAAAGAGGCGACAAGATCCAACGTCGCAAAAAAGAGCAACGTCAAGAGAATCATTCTGTTTGAATTGTTTGTTGTATGACATATGTTCTAAGCATGTTTATACCTCATAAGAACCTCTGCATGGCCTTGCATATTATCTATTTGAGTGTATCTTGCCATTTATTCACAAATGTTCATGTTTAATCCAACTTAATAAGTTTCGATCGACGTTTTCCTTGTTTTACCTACATACGCATAGCATTGAGCATCATCCACTCGGGCCTACATTAATAACTTCCATTCCTTGCATATTGCATATCGCCCAAGGGCATACAGTAATGGCATTATCGCCTACATCATGTCCCAAATCGACTTCCATGCATTGCATATTGCATATCACCCAAGAGCATATAGTAAATAGCACTCGTGCTAACATAATAACCCAAGCATGACATGTATTGTTTTCCATCGTGTTCTTTTGGTTCCTTGCATTCATCTTCAAGGCGAGAATGCTTATTGTATTGAGCTCTTGTGGACCGTTGGTCTAGAATTCATACAGCGTGACTGAGTATTAGGTTGCATGGTTTTTACCTATTGCATTTCATTTGTTTTCTCATGGCATGAAACACGGATCTATCATAGAAACAAGCATGCATACATTCGCATTTGCCACACACACGAGCAGAAAAGTGTAGAAAGATCGATTTGTCGGGCGTATAGGGATGCCTAACACCATCCCCGTGTGTAATAGAAGTCCTTACCTATTTCTCTGCCTGTAATGGCCTATGTGTTATCCATTGGCATTGGAGTCATTTCTTTTTTTATTTATTGATTGTTTGTTTGCTCTACATTGCATTGCATTATTCAGGTTTTCCTCATCTTTTCATTAAATAGACTAGGTGGCGACTCCCTTTATCCATTTGTTTTATTTCTATGTGTTTTTTGGTGTTTTTTAGTTGAGCGTGCCTTTCCTCGGACTCACTGCTCCCGTCGTGGCCCTATCGGTCCCCCTACACTAGCATGGTCATAGGAACCAGCAACTCCTCTAGGGATACTAGACTCTTGCTTTCATGTTGCACTGCTCGTCCACTTGTGTGGCTCGTGCTTGTTTGCTCTTGATATTACATAGTTTGTGTCATGCGTACCCTTGCTTGGTGTCTTTCATGCCTTTTGTTTGATGATTGCTTTGTTTTACACAAATATGTTACATCACCACTTGCACATAACATGCTTCCTAACTTTTACTGTGATGTTGGCTTTTTCTTTTCACCACCATGATCACATTACACTTGCACATGTCATGATCTTGCCTTTTGATGTGATGTGTGATGTTTGCTTGCTTTGATTGGGTGTTTTCTTCCCTGTTCTGCATCTATAATGCCTAGGAAAGTAGAGATGTGCTTGCTTCCCCTTACAGGCGTAATTTAAAATCCAAAAGATAAAAGCAACCTCTAGGCACAATTAGAGAAAGACATACACCTGTTCCCTAATCCGGTTTAATAAAATGCAAGTAAAATACACCAAGCATATTTGAATGAGTGATTCATATAGGAGCATGCATCATCCCTTATCCTGAGTCTGCCTACAGTCTACGACGGGCAGTCTTGATTTCTCGTTCTATTGCTTTGGCATAGGACGGGGTGCTGATCTGTCCCCCCTTGTTCGGGGTCGTATCGGTGTTAATAGAGGGTACAACCCATGCTTTGGCAGGGTCGAGGCTCCCAATGCACCACCATTCCATTGCTTTTGTGGGGGATGAGACCTTACTTTCTAGCCTTGAGTCAAAGAGTTGTATTACCCCTGAGAGAGTCCAAAGTAGACAGCTTAATAGGACACACATAGATGGTGAGGGAGTGCATAGTAGTTGCATCCATGTGCATGTGTACCATGCGTACCACTTTAATAAACATCGCATGACTATTTATGTCGCAGGTTCTAACTTCGATCGTATTGTCTTTCGGTGATGCAGGTTAGTGAGTGAGTTCTCCAGCCTGTGTTCAAGTGCTCTTTCTTTTGGCATCCCTGTTGCGACCACTCTTTGCCATCCTTCCCCTAGTTATCCATCGATTTCGATGATATCTTATCCGAGGATTCACCCCGTTGTTTGCCACTATAGTCTTGGCATCACCCATTCCCAGTTAGCTATGGCCCAATGTGTTGGTGATGCTCACCCCACTAGTATCCTGGAGGAGATATCCACCTCAGCTCCTTTCACTTTGATTGTTACGTCTGTGGTCCCATCATCTCCTCTCGTGCACCGCTTCCCAGTGTAGGACGAGTGCACTCCTTTCCCTCTAGGACTTCAGTAGGTCATTAGTCAAGGACCCGTCGTCGAATATGTTGTGGTGACTATCACTAGGGTCCCTGAAGCACCGTTGACCACCACCAATCCTCAAGGTCACCCCTCCCCTGGCACTTTGCCTACTATGGTGGCTTCAGTCGTAGGTTCCCTACCAATTGGACAGTCCATGTGTGTACCTCCTTTTGCTTCAGATCAGTTGTCTATCCCGTCCCATGGTGCTACTGCCGATGAGTCTTGGACCATGCAGGCAGAGCAACTGATGGCCCTTAGATAGAGACTTCAGGGCATGGCTCTGTCATTGAACCCCAATATGGTTGTGCTTGTTGCCATCCCTGAGGTTCCGGCGCAACGCCACATAGCTTTGTAGGTTCATCCCACAACACCGTTGCCTCAGCCATCGCCCCAACTCCTTATTGCTCCAGTGACGAGGGCAACACCTTTGCCTCCTCCACCACCATAATACATTGCACAACATATGACTCCCATCCCTAGTGGTCAGCTCGATGGGTTTACAGGGGCATAGCATCCACCAGGCCCATTTCCTAGTACCACACCCACGCAGCCGCTGTCGCTCCATCATCCTACACCACCCACTGCACAACATTCGTCCTACCCTACATCCATGCATTAGAGTTTAGCATCACCATCATTCATACCATCCCATGTTGCACCCTCGCACAAGTATGCTAGCCATTGCGACATGACACCGGGCATTGTGATGGTGGATCCAGAGGAGCACTCAGGTGCAGCCCATCCAACGTACACGGTCACTGCCTCGACTGCACCACCCTCATCGGCTATAAACTCAGACACCCTCCGTGTTAGGATGGGCGATCTCGAGAAAGAACTACATCTAGTGCAGGGAGGTGATCGCCAACTTTACTAGTTCTAGGACCTTTGTTATTTCCTAGAGGCAATACTCCCATCGAACTTTCACATCCTAGACTTCAAAAAGTACAATGAGAAAGGTTGTCCAATCTCACATCTAAGAGCATACTGCGGAGATTTCGTGTAGCTCCAAGCTGACAAGAGGTTGCTAATCTACCTGTTCCAAAAGAGTCTCACCAGGCCCACACTTCAGTGGTTCACTTCACTAGACATGACCTCGATCACGACTTGGAACGTCCTTAGTAAGGCATTCATGGAATAGTACTCTTTCAATCTAGATATGGTCCCCAAGTGTGAGAACTTGATCGCCATCAAGCAAAGACCCAACGAGCCATTTGGGTAGTACGTCAGTCATTGGCGTGCCTTCACTTCTCAAGTCAGGGATAGACCCTTTGACGAGGAGTCTATCGAACTCATTATCCAAGGAGCACAGCCAACCACAGGGGATTTACTGAGCATCCAACCAGTCACTAGCTTTGCATCATTGATTTGGGCAGGTACGCATGTGGAAAGCTCCTTGTGAAGCAGCAATTTTCCCGCACTCACCGCGTTCACCAATCAAGCTACCGCTACCACTCCCAACAACAACAACAACAGCCACTACAACGCTAACCCCCATCAGTTTTGCAAGAAAGACCAATCCAAGACTGCCATGGCATACATACAATATCCATCTGCACCAGGCAATGCATCCAAGTAGCCCAACCTGAATCAAGTAGTGTATAGGCCTGCACCTAGTACACAGCATACACCATAGATCACTACCACCGCCTAGTCGATATATCCAGCCCCTCTGGTCAGGCAAGGGCAGAACCAAGGGCAAAGATGGCCTAATCCACAAAGGCGCAACTTCACTCCTTTGGTTGAGCCATTGAGTGCCATCTTGCCAAAGGTCATGTGACTCCTGACACTACCAGAGATTTGTCCACTACTGAACCCCCTTCTGTCGTGGTATAAAGCAAATCTACACTGCAACTTTCATCGAGTCGTAGGGCACTCGACTGACAGTTGTTTCACACTACGACATGCGATTTAGGATTTGATTGACCATAAGGTCATCATTATCAATACTCAGGAGCCAGGCACCACATCTGCACTAGCACCTACACATGCACGATCTTCATACCCTAGCATTGTGAATTAACCTTTTCCCAATGACGATGTTGGAACTTCAGACAATCATGCCATCTTCCCCTTGAGTTCTGCCACAATCACGACAAACCCTTCTTCTCTGATCTTTTCAATCCATGAGTCTCCTCTTGTACATCACTGCCAGTCATTTTTCTCCGACTTCAAGTACACAATCCATATGATCCAATTGACCATGAGGCTGGAGCATGCCACCATGTCCGCCACCACACAATCGAGGGCTCCCACACCCATTTGCCTAGTTGCTAGATCATAGCCCACCTAGTTCACCTAGCTTAAAGCCCAACCAACTCCTTTCCCAACAAACCCATCACCAATCGTACTAGAGCTAGCAGCTTAGGCTTATTTAGTCATTAACATGACCAGCGATAACCACCACGTTCCTTATGTCTATGAGTAGTCACCCCAATTTTTTGATTTTGCAGGATGGAGATGTGGTGGTTGAGCTCTAACCCTCATTAGTCCCATTTAATTCATGGAAGCTCACTTAAGGCCCACTTGGGCCCACAAGACCTATTTTGGCCCAACTGAGGTTCATTTGGCCCATTTAGGCCCATTTAGCCCATTTGGGCCCATTTAGCCCCATTATGGGCCTATGGGGGCCCACAATGCCCACATAGGCCCATTTAGCCCCATTATGGGCCCATGGGGCCCACAAGGCCCACATAGGCCCATTAAGCCCAAATTGAGCGCAAAGCCCATAAAGGCCCATCATAAACAATTTAACTTTTTTTCACCCTCTCCATATTTGTTGCTATCTCCACTTATTTTTTTACCCAAATAAATACAAGTTTTATCTTTTCTACTGCAAATCCACTAAATTCAATTTTTCCCCTAAACTCCACACGAATTCAGCCTCACCACTCCTCCTTACTCAGATCATCCTAGAGCCCATCTCACCGTTGATCCAGCAAGCGAATCAGAGCAACCTCAGCCGCAGGATGTGTCACCAGAGGAGCTCAGATCACCGTTCATCCTGTCGACGAGCAAGGGGGCAGTTCGGAGCACGCGGGGGACAGTCGTTCACTGTCTGCTGATTTGTGGAATGGCGGTTGGGAGTTTGTTACCCATTCCGTTGTGTGTCGCGCGCCCTGCCAGAGTGTTCTGTTGGGTTCCGTCGCCTATAAAAAGAGGAGAGGAGCCAGGCTTTGAAGAAGTACCACACCCCTTGAGCACACGAGAGAACTAAGAATTGAGAGCGACAAGGAGAGGAGCAGTGCGAGAGCTGTTGCGGAGGAGGAAGGAAGGCGTTTCCAGAGCTCCGGCGAGGCAACTGTAGCGAGGTACACACTGATTCTCTCTTAATTGTTTGAATTTTGATCTTCTAGTCCTCCTCCTCTCTTCCCGGAGCTTTTCCAAAGGATTTAGAGCGATCCCTTGGCTAGCGGAGCTCTGCCGTGCCCTGTCGTCGTCGTTCTCCGGCGACAGAGGTGGGGGGGGGGGGGGGGGGGG
>JAMKQA010018071.1:0-13495 GCA_024699735.1 Posidonia australis | reverse complement strand
CGGTATGCCATTTTTGATTTCATGATAAGACACTTGTATACATATTGAATTTATACAGAAAGCACTTTATATCTTTTTCATGCTTTAATATTTATGAAAATATGCACTGGTAAATAATCATCAAAATTAATGTAATATTTCTAACAACTGGGTCTTCAGATGGTTGTTGTTGTTACTAGGTGACTTAATGGATCCCAAGATAATCGATGTTGTTTTTGAGTGACTTAGTGGGTCCCAAGACGTGTGTGGTTGTTTCTAAGTGACTTGATGGGTATCCAAACAAGTGTGGTTGTTTCTGGGTGACTTGGTGAGTCCTCAGGTTTGTGTTGTCATTCTCGATACTGTGTTTACGGATAGAGTTATCTCAGAGGTGGTGCACATGGAGTCGTGCATTAGTATTGTGTGGTTGTATTGCACATTTTTTTTGGGACTTGGCTGAGCAGAGGCATAGCCCAGTGTGTTGCTCATTGTGTGTTGTTTGGTGTATCTTGTTTGGATACCTAGTATGGCTTGTATCGGTTGTGGTTCAAATGGCTTGTCGTTGTTCGAGTAGTGAAGATTTATTCCTTCAAAATTTTCCTTGGGGTGTCCTATTAGGGATGCCCAATTGTTTCTCTGGCTTGCTGGTGGGTCGAATGGCATGGTGATGCTTGATCTATGGAGATCTTCTTTCTCCTATTCTTTCTTTTGGGGTTTTGGGTGTTTTGCGATGAGGATTGGGTGAGTCAGTAGGGTTGGCTTCCCATCTCATATGGTGGTGCCATTGGTTGAGCTGTTGGATGTGACCCCACGTGTTTCCTCTAATCTGTTGTTTCCTAGCCCAAGTGAACTTTCTTAGGAGTTCCGTGAGAGCAACTCCAAGATTGTGACACTATGAATAGGTCAGCCTGGAAGGAGGAATAGCTCGTGTTGGTTTGGACCCTCCTATTGGGAGTTGTTTGTGTTGGAGATCCATTTGAGTTTGACTCCTGAGGGGTTTTTACATTAGCCTAAATAATTTCAACATAATTTAAATTTAAATTACAAGAAATTAAAGACTAATCAAAAGCATCTAAACTAACAGGAACATGTGTGTACAATTACGAGACTCTAACTATGTGCACTAAACTCACCAAAAGTTTTCTGTCTACACCTACAACCTAAAAATCACAAACATCACGCATAAGTGATCATAAAGTCACCTAGCACACACCCCACGAAAAACCCGTAAAACAAAACTAAGCTTTTCTCTTTTAAATCCTTTTGAAAACATGTTCACCAAATCCACCAAGCCTCAAGAACTGAGCCCTACCAACCAAAGCCACAAATCTCAATTTAAAACATTTTCTCTTTTTGTTTTGAAGTCACAAGCTCATGGGAAAATCATCCGTATATCAAAATTAGGCCCAACTAGACAAAACCACCAAAGCATGGGCCATATCAATCAAAACCTTGAGCATAAGTCACACTAGCCAAAACCACAAACATACTGAGTCGTGATGCCCAATGCCAGGCAACCAACTCTGGCCACAAGCAACCATCAAGGTGCACTATACTGCTACAAACAAGTCACCCTATACAAGAGTGAATCCATCACGTGGTCCCCCCACTTGGAGAACCCTCACAATGCCAACCCCACCTGGGAAGGTTGACCTATTACTCAGGATGCTACCAGCAATGAAGCACGTGCACTATCCACCAGTCTCAATGCCTAGAAACAACTAGAGTATCATACCTTAAGGTTCAGTCGACACCTCAAACCTATGGAACTCAACCTCAGCCTCACGAACGATAGTCAAGGTGTTTCATGCCTCCAAGACTCAACGAATGCTTACAGTCTCATAGTCCCTAGCCTCAACCTAGGTGCCACACCTAACCTCTCAGGAATGTCGTCACATCTCCTAGTCCAAGCAGCATGGCCCATAGTATCTTGGCCATACACAGAAAACACTAAAAACTCTTTTCAAACCAGCTTATATCTCTTTAAAATCCATTTCCAAAACCATTTTATATCTTTCCAAAATCAACAAAACCAGTGCACAGGTGTCCACGAAAGACCACGACTGATGGCCCACAATTTGCCTCAATATATGCAATACAAACCAATCCAACAAAACCACCAAATTCACATTTAAAATAGTACTTAGTCCTAATTTGGCATACCAAATTGGGCCAATGGACTGAATTGGCTTCGGGCACCAAAACCAGTAGGCCAAAATTCAAATCGGTCGTCTGAAAATCCCTAGTTCAATAGACAGAAGAACAGTCGATCGAACTAAGTACACAGTCAACACCCAAGGGCCTAGAATGGCTGATCAAAAAAATTTAGTCGACCGAAATAGGGGCCAAGGAGACAAATCTAGCAAAAAAATGGCATACCATCCAAAAATGGCATGTCGATTTTTCCATTTTCTAAAAAATGGCCCGAGCCCTAGCCCGCTCAATTGCCCAAGTGGGATTGAAGGGTGAACCTACTAGGAAAAATCCACAATTCATGAGATAAATAAGGGAAGTAGACACATGAGTCTACTCCAAAACCATAGAGACGAAATTCAAATCCAGGCATTATAGCTCAAGTTATAAAATCACAAAGTCACAGGGGTTAAAAATGGCATGCATGCCTATCTCACCTAGGTTTCATGCATTCCTAGAATTTCTACCAATTTTCATACATTTCTAAGCAAAGTGTGAGGTATGAACCTTAATATGACCTTTGACGATCCTTCAATCGACTTCAGCCACCACGCTCACTGACAACAATCCTCGACCTCATTGGAGCTCCGTACAACCTCAGGGACACCGATTTAGAGCTCCTTATGTCGGCATGACCCAAAGCTCCATTTCTCTCTCTCTCTCTCTCTCTCTCTCTCTCTCTCTCTCTCTCTCTCTCTCTCTCTCTCACGCACCACAGGGGAAGAAGAAATGGGGGAAGAAGAGGAAGACGAAGAAGAAATGGGGGAAGAGCAGAGTGGAAAGAAGAGGGAGAGGGAGAAGGAGTGAGGGTAGGGAGTGGCTAAGGAGAAGGTGGTGCATGGGGGATGAAGGAGGAAGAAGAGGAAATTGGTGGGGAAGGAAGAAGGAGAAGAGTGCGGGAGAAGCTTGCTCGTCCACCTCTTCTTATATGCGCAGGAAAGGTTAGATAGCCATGCATGCACACGCACCCACACGTCCCCAGCCAATCACTAGCCTTAAAGCACGAGGTCAACAACCCAACACCACCTGCACATTCACACGTGCACAGTGGCACAAGCACAGTGCCCATAAAATGACAAGGCACCGAATAGGCCAAACAGTGGGAGCCAAGCACAAAATTACAGAATTACCAAAATGGCCTTGCCTTATAACACCCGCACATTATAAAATTCATTAAGGAGTGTATTTACAATAAAATAAATTTTCTGGGCGTTACATCTTAACCACCTTACAAAAGGATTGCGTCCTCGAAATCACTGGTAGGTGAACAAATACGGATACTAGGCTAAGATGGCATCCTCACACTCCCACGTGGCCTCCTTGGCTCCATGATATGACCATCGCACAAGAACAAGTGGAATCACCTTGTTCCACAGCACCTACTCTTTCCTTCGATGATCTGGACGGCATCCTCCATAAAGGACAAATCATCTTGAAGAACCTCCAACTAAACTAGAATCACTTGTGATGCGTCAGCTAGATAATTCCTCAGCATGGAGACATAGAACACGTCGTGCATAAATGATAGCTCTGATGGTAGATCCAACCTATAAGCAACCTCACCAACCCTATATGTGATCTTGTCCGAGACAATATAGTGGAGACTCAACTTCCCACCCTTCCTGAACCTCATCATGCCTTTGGTCAGTGATACTTTCAGGAAAACATAGTCTCCTAGCGGAAACTCTATGCAACCACCAGCCTGCTACATATCAGATCCACTTTATCCCCATAGAGCTACATAATCTTAGGACCAAGCAACTAACATGTGTTGGAAGTTGCTACTTTAGTGATGGTTGAGTTTACTGTATTCTTAGCACTTATGTGGTCATTGGCTCTTGGTGTCATGTTGTCTGAATCAGAGTTGGCGACTGACAAGGGATAAGCTGTGATTGGCTTCATGGTTGCTTCGTATTGTCCTGACAATTGTCGCCCTGTCTCCATTGAATTCAATTAATAGTGATTTGATTGATTTCAACAATGTCATCTTCAAGCAAATGTAGTTTTTCTGTCTCGAACTCATGGATATTCTCCTTGATTGATGCCGCTACCTCATATAATGCTGAAATAGACCGATAGTAGGCACTAAAAAGAACTTTCTTCATTGGGCCTGTAGTATTTGCTATTAACTTTTGGACCATTTGTTTCTCTAGGATCATTAAGCCACACCTGGGGGCCATGTCTCTCCACCGATTAGCATAAGTGAACCAATCTTCAATGAGCTTCAACATTTCCTTCACTAAATCATGGAAGGTTGGCTTTGGATCAATCTTATGCTGGCATTTGAATAGGAAGCTTTCTTGAATTTGCTCAAAGTTGCTCAATTCTTTCTTGTTCAATGACATGAACCATTCCATAGGTTCTCCTTCAAGAGAATAGAAGAATAGGTAGATAAGGAGTCCCAAGTCATGACAATAAGGCACGGCCTCTATTTGGAACCTCACAAGGTGGCTTTGAGGAATCATAGCTCCATTGAATTTGGGCATCTTTGGATACATGAACCCTGGAGGTAGACGGATAGGAGGGATCTTGCTCATATCAAAGGAAGACGAAGCTTGAGTGTGTACTCCCAGCATATTGAGCATCTTCCTCATTTCTACTAAGTTATTGAGCCCGCCTTCAGCTTGAGAGGTTGAAGCTTAATTAACATGTGGTTGAAAAGGAACTTGATAACGAAAATTCCAATCTGACTGATCAAAGAAAACTGGGTTGACTCTTTCTTTATCCTCGCCATGTGACAACTTTTGTGGTTGCTTAAAGAACAAAATATTGGCCCTTGTTCGTACTCCTCCATTTGGGTTATTTCTCTGCCCCTGGTGTTTGGTATCCGGCGGTGCATTTCCGATTTGTCCCTGATATAAATCGTCAGGGATGTGGTTTGCAATGGGCCTTCATAGTCCTTCACCAGGGAGGTGTTGACCTTGATGGAGATTTCTATATTGTTGATTTAACTTCCTTGATGGGCCAGGGTGGTTGGTGTCACTGTAAAGGAAGCGACACATGGCTTAATATTGGATTGAGTCGGGATCCATTTTTTTTCCAGTGGTTGGATGGAATATCTTCATGGCAAACTCCTCCTCAATGACTTTTCTTATGTTTAGGATGTCCCACCTCAAACTCAAACATGTAGCTTTACTCCTATGCTGGCTTAAGCTACTAACAAGTGTAAGACGCTAAAATTCAAGCATCATTAAATGTGCCAACTCAAGCGTTTAACGATTTTACTTTGAATTTTTCAACAGTAAGCTGGCTTGTGTAAAAATCATCAAATATTTTCCTTTTACATGGCTTCCAGAGGCTCTCAACACCCTTTCTTTTTGACAAATCAAACCAATTGAACTTGGCTAAACTAAACAGGTCAGTAACATGATGTGTAGAACACTTTGAAATGGGCATTCAATGTCAGACGCTAAGAGTGGCAGCGTTCAACGTAAGATGCTAAGATTGTAATGTTCAACAATCCAGGCCTTGACTCCTCTTTGTTTTCCTTTTTCTTCTTCTTTTTAATCTATTGTTGCTCTCTCTCTTTATTTGTCTCTCTATTTTATTTGCTCTCTTTTTCTTCCTTTTCTCTTTTTTTTATAAAGGAAAAGGATTACAAACATTACACTTAATAAAGAAATTTACAAAGGATTTTGGAGCTGATTTCAAGTTTCTATAAAAGGGATAAAAAAATGATGAGTTTGCAATGTCTTGTTTACGACTTTTATTCAAACGTTTACCCTATGACATTCAACATTCACCTCAAATAAAAGCCAAAAGATCAACTGAAATCCAGACAATGTGTTAAATGTTGATGTAGAGGCGTTTAACGTAAGGCACTGATAGGCAGCTATTCAGAGAATAGCACAGAAACACTTTCAAACAAGCGTTTAAAAGATTGATTTAGGTTTTCACTTTATTATTAGTGTTATAAACTTGTGTAGCTCTCAAGGTGTCTATGGTTTAGGTATGGCTTTTCTTTGGGTTAATCTATGGCTCCTCACAAATGAGATAAAAATCCTCTTCTTAGGTACTGCTTCTTTACCTCAACTCCTTAAGGTCGTTAGAAGAGCCTAAGCATACATAGATCCTTACCCCATAGAGGTAAAGCCCAATATACTTAAGATTAATTGAGTCTCTCGCGCATTCAAACAGACAAGTATAACAAATCCTAGAAAGAGGGGGGAAGAATACAAGTCTAGACTTGGGGTTCTAATTAATTTTCATAGAGAGCCAAGGGAAAGAAAAAAGTGGCTCTTGTGCAAGCTAATGACAACAAAAATACCCTCCTCAAGTCCTTTACAATAAGGGTGCTTGGGACTTGAGGGGTAATTAATGTAGTCTAAGAAAAGATGTAATCAAATTAGTTCCCAATTAGGGCCAAGCAAGTCATAGAGAAAATATCGATTTTTATTTGATTTTTTTTTTTGAATAGCATCTAAAAAATCAAGGTTTCGGTCCCTACGGCAAAGCCGATCACCTCACACCTTGTTATTTGAGTCAGTTATAAAAAGAAAAATGAAGAGAAATTTTGAAAATAGAGGGATTTCTATTCATATGTGTTGAACACCCAAACTAGGATGTTTAATGATGAATTCCTAGAAACAGGCATTTAACATAAAACTCCCAAAAACTGGCATTTAACGTTGAACACCCTAGAATGAGTGTTTAACGTTGAACTCTCAGATATAGGCATTTAACGCACTAACAGTGATTTTTCAGCAAAAATTGACCTTTTTTATTCAACCACCTCTGCTCCCAAGAACCAAAATCAAATGAGACGTGGTTTGATGCATTTAAGCGTGAAAGAATACCAAATAATCAAGAGGTTGTGGTGCCTCAAAACACTACGAGGAATTTTGCCACATCTCTTAAATTTCCGCAAAAAGAAAAGAAAAGATGCAAGGAAAAGAAAAGAAGAAAGAAGAAAGAATGCTCACCTTAGTAGGGGGCACTTTTAGCCATCCCACCGTGATCGCCAGATTGTAGATGCGGGATTTCATGCAAGTGTTTTGCATGCGTTCGTTTGTCGCCTTTCGCCACTTCGCTTGTATCCCTTTGTTTGTGTCCAATTCCTTCACTCCATAGATGTCTAAATTGGTGTGATCACCACTCTCGGTTCACTTTTGTTGGCCCTAGAGATACCTTGGGGAGATTCCATTTTGGTTGCGGGTTCAACTACCTTAGGACAACACCTGCATTGCCTAAGGATGCTCGTACCGATGAGCTTCTTCTTCTTCTTCCTCCTTCCCTTGTAAAATAATGTTAATATAAAAGATGCGGATTAATACAGTGTAGTATATGGCTCAACAAAATCAAATTCAAGCATGAAGATGAAAGGATAAGATACTTGCCTGAGGGGTTTTATCCCCCCGATTGCCACAAAATGTATATGCCTAGCTACAACATGCAAAGTATGCGTGAAATGAAATATGTAAAATGAAAACCCCCTTTTATTTATGATGTGTTTGCAGGATGCAAAATGCCAACGTGACGTAGTAGGAACCGACAGAAAGACTTAAGCTCAGAACCTCTCTACTCTCTCTTTCTTAGAAATTCAGTCTTCTTGATCAGTGTGGATGATCAATCTTTGGATCTCTCTCTCTATCTCTAGGTCTCTCTTCCTGGTCTCTACCTTTGGTCTATGTCAAAAAATTCTGGTCCCCCGTTCGTCGATAGGTCGATAGGTCTTCAAAGGCTAGGGGTGCCTCTCTATTTATAGAGGGAAGGGTGGATCAAATATGGTAAAAAAAATCCAAAATTGACAAGATTAGGATAGCTACAACAAAAGTTTCTAATTCAGAAGTATTGTATGCCTGGATCTAGGTGTTCTATGTTAAACACCCTAATTGGGGAGTTCAACATACCTAGGAATTATAGCTATAATATTCAAGGAATATTCCATCAATTAATTAGGCAACAAATCACAATTAAGGACTAATTGACGTTAAACATGATTAGAGAAATTTTCCAAAAAAAGAAACAATTTGAAATCAAAATTTTCCAAAGAAAGAAAGTGCTGAGTTGTCAGGTGTAAAAAGTCCAAAACTGAGAGTTTAACGTTGAACGCCCAAAATCAGCCTTCCAACACCCATAGGTTGAAAACTTATCAAATTTAAATTCTAGGTCAAATGTAGGTCAAATGAGTCATTTAATGAGGTAATAAAGACCTCTAAATAAAGCAAGAAGACTCACTAATATTGATAATGATTTATGTTAATTTCAAAAAAGAAAAGTTTGACAAGAATGGAAAGAAAATGGCCTGGAGGTATTGAATGCCTAATTTTTGGAGTTCAACATTAAACGCTCAGACTTGGGAGTTTAACGTTGAACACCCAGTTTTGGGAGTTTAACGTTAAACGCCCAGTTTTGGGATTTCAACGACCTGGACTAACAAATGGACTTTTGGAGAGTATTTGGACTAAGCAAAAGACCTCTAAAGATCTATGGTGCATGATATGGTGCAATGGGACTTTATAAAGGTAAAGGAGTGCCAAAACGAGACATCTACATCAACCACCTCCAGATCATAGGTAGGTTGGTTCTTCTCGTAATTCTTCAACTGAGGAAAAGCATAGGCTATAACATAGCTATGCTACATCAGAACACAACCCAACTCCACACCACCAGCATCACTATACACAGTGAAGCCACTACTTCCAGAAGGCAAAGTCAACATGGGAACGAAAACCATACGAGCATTCAACTCATTGAAGCTCACTTCACAATTATGATCCCAACAGAATGGGACTCCCTTCTTGGTCAACTCTGACAAGGACGCAGCTATGGAGGAGAAATTCCTTATAAACCTCCTATAGTAGCCTACCAAACCCTTGAAGCTTCGGATCTCTGTCATCGACTTGGGCCTCTCCCAACCACTCACCGCCTCCACCTTGGCAAGATCGACTCAGATGCCTTCCCTAGAAATCAAATGGCTAAGGAACATGACTTCACTCAACCAGAACTCACACTTGGGGAACTTGGCATACAACTGATGTCGCCTCAGCGTATCTAACACTACCCTCAAGTGTAAGGCATGAGTCTCTACATTCGAGAAATAGACCAAAACATCATTTACAAATACCACTATAAACTGATCTAGAAAAGGAGTGAAGATCCTATTCATCAAGTCCATAAACGCAGTCGGTGCAATGGTTAAGCCAAAGGACATAACCGTGAACTCATAATGCTCGTACCGTGTTCGGAAAGCAGTCTTCTAAAGTTTTGAGTCTCGTATCCTCAGCTGGTGATACTTCCAACCTCAAATCAATCTTTGAAAACACAAAAGCAGACTATAACTAGTCAAACAGGTCATTAATACAGGGCAAGGGATACTTGCTCTTCACTGTGATCAAGTTTAGCATTCAGTAGTCCATACACTGTCGAAGCGAACGATCCTTCATGTAAACGAACAAGACAGGCACTCCCCATGGGGACACAGTCGGCCTGATAAAATCCTTGTCCAGCAACTACTACAATTAGGTCTTGAGCTCTCTCAACTCTACTAGAGCCATATGGTTAGGAGACTTCGAGATAGCACCAGACCCCGAAACCAACTCGATTGAGAACTCTAACTCCCGGTAATATGGCATGCCAAGCAAATTATCATGGAATACGTCGGGATATTCACAAACTACAAAGATATCGTGAACACCCAATGCAGGAGAAGTGGAGGTACCTATACTAGCTAGAGACCCCACACAACCCTTAGCTAGCGACTTGTAAGCCTTCATTGCTGGAATGGCAAACTTAGGCTCACTCGGACACATACCTTGCACAAAGAAGGTACCATCTCTAGAAGAACCAAAATAAATCCTTCTCTGAGCACATTCGATCAAGGTGGATTGTTGTACCAACCAATCCATGCTGAGTATTACATCATACTCCCGCATGTCCATAATTATGAGGCTAGCATCAAACTCTTTGCCTTTCAGCGTCAAGCCAACAGACCGTAGATAGTTCCAAACTAAACTGTACTCTCCCAATGGTGTCACCACATTGAGATGAAAGGCTAGCCTAGCTAGCCTACCCTCCATCACCACTGTAAAAGACTCAGAGACATAGGAGAAAGAACTCCCTAAGTCAAACAATATCTTGGCCATCCGACCTGCCACAAGAAAGGAACCTAAATGGCCAAGCACAACAACAAAACAACATCCACATACCAAACAGTTGTCTAGATTACGAAGGGATTACAATAATTACATAGAGGATTATACAACACCACTACTCATCCTTACCCTCTACCACGTCTCCCAAAGGTCTTACTTCAGGGCTAAAGTGAACACTCGTCCCTTCATCAACTGTTGCGGTGCAATCCCTGCCTTCATGGGAGGATCCGGGCAGAACCTTTGGATATACCCTGGCTTCCCATAGTTGTAGCACACCCCTGAATCTGAAGCATACCATGAACAAGAACAATTGCTAACGATATGGCCCACCTGACCACAATGGTAACACTGATTCCCACTGGGAGCACTGGAACCCATCTGATTGAAACCAGCACCACTGCTACCAGCGAAACTATGCCGACCTGTAGATAAACCAACAAACTTCCCTTTCCTCTTCTTCCCTAGACTACCTGAATCGCTAGGACTCGGCATACCGGAGAAAGAGAATCGATAAGTGAAGGAAGACTTACTCTTCCTTCGGGAATGACCCTCTTTATACCTTTTGTATTCCTCTTCGAAGCTAATGGCCATTCCAACCAAATCCACCATCGTCTGGCACCAACAATCCATCACCTTTAGCCTTGGCCTTGAATTCAAGCCATCCAAGAACCTCTACACTCACTCCTCTCCTAAGGGATAGACTGGAGAGAAACGCTCCAAATAGGCAAAAGCAGCTTCATACTTCAGCATAGACATGTTGCCCTGCTCTAAGTTCTGGAAATCTCTGCTAAACTACTCCTTCACATAATATGGGAAGTACCTCTCATAATAAGACTATCTTAAAGTCCTTCCACTTGATACTAATAGTAGTCGAGTTTGGGAACTTCAGCCATTTCACAGACTTCCACCACTTATCTGCCTCACCTTCCAGCAGGTAAATAGTCAGCCACACCCAATGCTCTTCTAGGCACGTCATGCTATCCAGCATCTTCACCACCTTCTCTAGCCAAGCCTCACTCTCCTAAGCACCACGTCGGTGGATGGAGCTTACTCAGTTGTTGTAGCCATGGATCTTTTGACGAATCACTAGAACTACTCTTGCCAAGGGCATGGGAGATTTGCTGCACCAAGCACCACAGTTTGGCACGTATAGCCTTCCATCCACCACCTTCACGAGGCTCGGATTCTTCAACAGGAGCCCTACCCTTACAGCCAAAACCAGACATACTATAGGAGGAGAGGAGAAAACCAAAAAGTGCAGACAACACCATGCATGCAAATCCTATGAAGTCTCTAGACAAGACCCCCTAAGCTAGTGCACCTTAGTAAACCTGGTGCTCTGATACCAAATCTATAATGACCCTCATCACTATTGGCACAAACATATTTGCCTAAATAATTTCAACATAATATAAAACTAAATTAAAGGAAATTAAAGGCTAATCAAAAGCCTCAAAAACTTGGTGCTCCAATCCACCAAGCCTCAAAAACTGGGCCATATCGGCCAAAGCCACAAGTCTCAATTTAAAACCTTTTTACTCCTTTTCATCTGAAGTCACAAGCTCATGAGAAAATTATTCGTACATCAAAACCAAGCTCAATTGGCCAAAACCACTAAAGCACAAGCTAAATCGACCAAAACCTCGAACATAAGCCACACTAGCCAAAACCACAAACACACTGAGTCATGATGCTCAACGTCAAGCAAGCAACTCAAGCAATAAGCAGCTATCGAGGTGCACTACACTGCCACAAACCAATCACCCTGTGTAGGATAAAATCCGTCCTATAGTCCTTCCACCTGGAGAACCCTCACAATGCCATCCCCACATGGGAAGACTATCTTGTCACTCAGGATGCTACTAGTCGTCGGGCATGTTTACTACCCACTTTGGCCACCACAAGGTACACCATCTCGGCGTCCACCACATGTTACCTGGTTAGTGGGAGCATCTCCTCCCCACCTGTGGTACCTCGAGTCTTAGTACTTGGAAACAACTCGAGTATCATACCTCAGGGTTCAGTCGACACCTCAAACCCATGGACCTCAACCTCAGCCTCATGAACAACAGTCTCTTGGTCCCTAGTCTCAACCTAAGTGACACACCTAACCACCCGGGAATGTCATCACATCCCCAGCTCCAAGCAACATGACCCATAGTATATTGGCCACACATAGAAAACACGAAAAACTCTTTTCAAACCAGGCTATATCTGTTTAAAATACATTTTCAAAATCCTTTTATATTTTTCCAACATCCACAAAACTGACGCACCAGGTGTCCACATAAGACCAACAGTGATAGCCCACAATCTACCTCAATATATGCAATACAAACCAATCCAATAAAACCACCAAATTCACCTTTAAAATAGTACTCGGGCCTAATTCAATATACCAAATTGGGCCAATCGACCAAATTGGCTCAAGGCACCAAAAATGGTAGACCGAAATTCAAATCGGTCAACCAAAAATCCCTAGTTCGATAGATCAAAGAAGAACTGTAACATCTATGCCTGGATTTTTTTTCCATTAATTATAAACCATGGAATTTCATGTAATTATTTGTGTATGGTTTATTAATGGTAAATCCAGTTGTGTGTTGGTTGTGGTTTCTTCTCTGTGTTCAGTGCCTTGGTTTCTCCCCTGTGGTGTGTTTTCTGTGGCCAGTGGGTTGGTCCTGCTGTGGGACCCTTGCTTGTGGTGGACCCACTTGGGCTTTGACTCAGTCAAGAGCCAACAAAGCCAGCTGTGCGAGGCATTTTGACCTGTTCTCCTCCTTCCATACCCGTGATCCTTTCTTCCGTCCCGTGAGCTAGCGGGCAAGGGACTGCCACTCGTCCCATCCCCTCCGTTCAGCTATGCGTAGCTAGGGGAAGCGCCGGTGGGATTCCGGGGAGGCGGCATGGAGGAGGGCTTTAAGAGGAGGTGTTGCCACGGGGGAGAGGCAGTGTGGCTGTGGGAGAGCGGAAGGCTGTGTGGGTGCTGCTGTGGTGTCGCGCGTTTGAGGAGTTTGCGCATGTGGGGAGCTGGCCTGGTGTCGTGCACCACCGGTGTGTGGGCACACGAGACTCGCCGAAGCTGGCCAGGTACGCGGCCCGCACCTTCTCTTTCTCTGGTTACGGCATATGCTAAAGTAGGGCAAATGTGAGAAAAGCATGGAAAATGCATGAAAAATTATGATAAAAATGTGGAAATGATGTGAATGAGTAGAATAGCATGTTTATGA
>JAMKQA010018070.1:0-14873 GCA_024699735.1 Posidonia australis | reverse complement strand
TGTATAATGGAATGGAATTTTTTTTTTATGAAATCTGTATATGTGGTGAATGTATTTGAATGTCATTGTAACAGGTATTTGAATGTCATTGTAACAGGTATTTGAATGGAATTTTTACTTTTATTTTTTTTTACTGCCCAGTATTAGCGTGGACATAGCGAGGACATTTCCTCGCAAAAATAATCATATTTAGAGAGCACTTAGCGAGCAATTTGCAAAGAAATGTCCTTGCTAAAACTGGAACGACCATACAATCGCATTATATTTAGCGAGCACTTACCGAGGAGTTACGAGGATACGGCGAGGACATTACGAGGAAATATTTCCTCGTAATTTCCTCGCCAATTTTACATGAGCACGTTGCGAGGACAAATCCTCGCAATATTGATTTAACGAGTTACGTAGCTACGAGGATAATTATTCCTCGCAAAGTCCTCGTTAAACTATCTAACGAGGATGTTGCGCGGACATCGCGAAGACTTTGCGAGGAATAATGTCCTCGCTAAATGTTGATTTTCTTTTAGTGCTCAAACCATTCATGATTTCATCCACCACACAGTTCATACGAAAATCATAAGCGGAAGGGGCTCAAGAATGGCTACTGTAGCCTTCAACCCCAAAATGTGTTTTCCCTCACAAATACCAATCCTAACCGCATGATATCTATATTCTCATGCTATACAACACATTCCTACTCATTTCATGATTTTCCACAATTTTTCATGCATTATCATGATTTTTCAAGCCATTAACCTACTATTAACAAAACGCTAAATAGAGGGAGGGGAAGGGGTCACGTACCTGGCTCAGCCCTCCGGCGATTCTTACCACACTCCGGCAGGCCTCCTTGCGCCTTGGCGAAGCCTCCTTGTGCCGATGGAACACCACGAGCAACTCACACCACCTCGTTGGTTGCACCCACTCCTTTTTTTCTTCTCCTCTCTCGGTCACCTTCTCCTCTCTTCGCACGCCTCAGCCTCCCTTTATCCTCTTTCCCACTCGCGTCGCGTCGGCCGCCCATCGCGTCAAAAGAGACGGCGAGGCACAGACTGGCGTCGTTGGTGGCACGGGTCGGAGAAGGGAAGGAAGGAGATGGAAATGGCGCGGGCTCGTGAGAGGAAAGGAAAAGAAAAGAGAAAAAGAAGGAAAAGAAAGGAAGAATAGACAGGCACGCGAACCGAGGCAACTGTGCATCCTCAAAAATGACTCCATATTGGTCCCAGGTCACAAACAGGTGCACAGAAAGCCAACCACAAGCTCACACAACCAAAATCAATAGATTATCCATTAATAAACCATTTAAGCAATATTACAATTAATTACATAGTTTACAGTTAAAAATGGATAATTCGGCCCAAATGTCACAAGAAGTGTATGTTAAACAACCCCTTGGATTTGGAGATGAACTTAATCCGGATCATGTTTATAAATTAAACAAAGCACTTTATGGTCTTAAGCAAGCACCTAAGGCCTGGTATGAAAGATTAAGGAAATTTTTACTAGATCAAAAGTTTTCGATCGGTGCTATTGACTCTACCTTATTCACAAAAAGGTTAGAAAATGACATTCTAATTATTCAAGTATATGTGGATGATATTATCTTTGGATCAACAAATGAAAATCTTTGCAAAGAGTTTTCCATGATTATGCAAAAAGAATTTGAATTGAGTATGATGGGAGAACTAACATTCTTTCTTGGATTACAAATTAAGCAAACTAATGATGGGATATTTATAATCCAAGAAAAATATAATAGGGAGTTATTGAAGAAATTTGGAATGGATCGAAGCAAAATAGCTAGGACACCTATAAGCACCTATACTAAGTTAGAAAAGGATGAAAATGGGAAAAAGGTAGATCAAAAATTATATAGGAGGATGATTGGATCACTCTTGTATTTAACAGCAAGTAGACCTGATATAATGTTTAGTGTATGCTTGTGTGCAAGATTTCAAACCTCACCTATGGAATCACACTTGAAAGTAGTTAAGAGAATTCTAAGATATTTTCAAGGGTCAATTGATTTTGGGCTATATTATCTCAGAAACACTAACTTGGATCTTATAGGATATAGTAATGCTGATTATGCAGGATGTAGAACTGAAAGGAAGAGTACTAGTGGAACGTGTCATTTTCTAGGACACTCTTTAGTTTCTTGGTTTAGTAAGAAACAAAATAGTGTTGCACTCTCAACAACGGAGGCTGAATATATTGCAGCTGGTTGTTGTTGTGCCTAATTCTATGGATGAAACAAACCCTACAGGACTTCAATATAATGTTATCAACAACTCCAATATTTTGTGACAACACACGTAACATAAATTTATCTAAAAATCCAGTTCATCACTCTAGGACTAAACATATAGAAGTAAGACATAATTTCCTAAGAGACCATACTCTTAAAAATAATATCAAGTTAGAATTTATTCCAACTAAGGAACAGTTGGCAGATATATCTACAAAACCTCTTGATGAACAACAATTTGTTAAAATTAGAAGAGATCTAGGTATTTGTAAATTATCAGATATTACATAAAAATATTACTCTGTGTGCATTTTTGGAATACTGAAGGTATTTGTCGAAAATTACTAGATCGGCATACCAAAATTAGAATGGTATACCGATTTTATGACAGATTTTTCAGAATGGATTTTTTGGCATACCGAAATTATGCGGTATACCGAACTCCCATGAGTCACCTTTTTCGGTACACCGATGCATGTACCGAAACTTGTTCTGAAATCTCTTGTAACTGTTTTCAACATACCGAAAATATTTTGGTACACCGAATCTCGCGAACCTTGTTTTAAATCCCAAAACCTAAGGCTTTTCCTCATTTGTTTTAAACTCCGACTGACTGATTCTCTCCGCCGATGCCTCTCCCTTCTCCTTCCCATCCAAGAATACTCCCTCTTCAACCCTCTCCAACCTTCTTTGGCCCTCTCCGACCCTTCCTCTCCTTTTCTCTAGCGATGGCGCCTAAGAAGATGCTCGCATGTATGGGAAAAAGGAAGCAAACGGAAGACACTCCGGTGGCTTCTAATACTCACGCTCAAAAATATCGTTTTGTTGACAATGAAGCTGAGAAAGCTCACTGAGAATGATTTGCCAACAGAGAGGTACTCACTGGAAGACGAATCCTCTTCAATGAACTCGATTCCATTAGGCCTCTGTTTGATTTCCAAGGTTTAATCCCATTTTTAAGTTCTATAGGTGATAGATTGTATTATCCTACCCTAATATCCCAATTCTATGCCAACATGACATATTCTCACTCTCTATCCCATTCCTATATATGTGGCAATACCATAGATTTTGACGATGTTTTACTAGGTCGGTTATTTAAAATTCCATATTCTGGGACCGACATCACCCTATCTATTTATGAGTTAGATTTGTCCTATGGAGAAATGAATAAAGCCATATCCTTGAATCCTAGGAGCACATTCAAACCTAGTAAGATCAAACAACTCACCAAACAATCACGCATTATTGCCTACATTGTAGCCGCCAATTTAGTCCAAAAGAAGGGCCACCAAGATGAGTTAAGTAAACTTACTTATAAAGCTGTGTATGCCATTGTCAAACAAATTCCAGTTAATTAGGGCCAAGTGATTTTTCAATGTATCACTCATGTAAAAACCAAGTTGTTTTTTTGGACCTCCCTTAACTTATTTGTTTGAAAATTATGACATTTCTCTTGATGACGAACCAAGTCTACCCGTAAAATCCAAACCCTTAGGAACTCAAGCCGTGGCCAAAATGGAACAATCCATTGAACTTCATAGTACACTCAAAAATCTTCCAGATGGTTCCTCTTCTGCACCACCACAAACAGAAGCAAGAAATGAAGACGCCAGTTCTGAAGAAGAAGCAGAAGAAGAGTCCGATACGTCTAAGAAATTGGATTCTCTTCAACAACAAATAGTAGAGATGTGTCTTCAACAAAAGAAAATGATGGACGTCCAAATACAACAACAGAAACAGATTCCTGACTTGATGCTTCAACAAAACCAATGACATCAAGAGTAAATGGAAAGCATCAAGAAACTGAGTGATCGGGTCGAGGCGTACCAAGACACGCTTCAAGAATATCACTAGGATATTCTTGAACACATAAATCTACCCTCTCCTTAGTTTTGTTGTTGTAGTATTTCTTGTTTGTCTCTTTACATATTTATGAAATTTGGACATCTATTGTAATTAACTTGAGTTATTAATGACTCTATCTTTTGTTTTGATTTCCTCTGTTTGTCTTGGTTGATTGAGATTGATTTTATATCTTACCTATAGTCAAAAAGGGGGAGAGTTGTCTGTCACATGTCATATTTTTTTGATTATGTCAAAAAAGGGGATAAATAAGTAACATATATAAAAATATATGAAAAGATCAATTTTAAGGATAGAAAACATCAATTTAAAGGATAATAGCATATATGAAATGGGGAGCTTAGTTTAAGGGGGAGGCTATTGAAAATTTTTATAAAAAAAATTTATCCTATATGATTATAACTCATAATTGATATTTTGATTTTGTCATCATCGAAAAGGGGGAGATTGTTAGAAATATATTTTGTTTTGATGATTACACCTAGACTAATGAATTTTTATATATATTTTCATGAAAGAAGAAATTACTTGTTGTAAATGACATAGAAAAAGTTGAAGAGATTAGTTGAGTCATGTAAACTGTATGATATATTGAAAATGTATATTGAGTCATGTATACTTAGAAAAAGTTGTAAATTAAATGAAGTATCAAAAGTGACATACCGAAGGAAAATCGATATACAGATACAACAAAAATCGACATACAAAACGGCACTTCGAGATTAAAGATGAAGAATCCAGAAATGGCATAACGCATAAAAACGGCATACCGAAGTAGGAACAATTGGCACAAGCAACGGAACTCCGAAAAATGTTGTGAAGACAAACAAAAGATAAAACGGCATACTGAGTTAAAATAGTATACTGTTTTAGGAGAATTCGGCATAGTTTCGGCATACCGAATTGCCTGAGAGTTGCTGATTGAAGATTTGTTTGCCATTCCGATGATCAAAATGGAAAACCGATTATATAGCCGTTTATGACCGTTTTCTAGCCGTTAGACACACTTTTCGACGATTCCTTGGCTATAAATAGGACCTCGATGTGCCTTGAAAGAGACATTACATTGAGATACTTGAAATTCTTTATTTCTCTGCTCAAAATTCTGTCCTACTTTCTCCTCACAAGCAAGATTGTAATTCAAGTGTAAAAGCGCTGTGTGAGAGGGAAGTCATTGATTGTAAAGCTACAAGGGGAGGCTCTAGCTTCTTGGGGAACGAGAAGTGGAAGGAGCTAGGATTGCATTGGTGGGATTGCGAACACAAGTATGTGTTGCTTTGTTTTACATATAAAGGGAAAATATCAAGAGGGTCTTGAGGAGTGGACTAGGCCGAGGTTTGGCCGAACCACTATAAATAACTTGTGTATTCATTGTCTCCCATCTCCTTCATGTGCATGAATTAGTGTTAACATCAAACTTGTATGATTTTGCTATAGTTTCTTATTTATTTTGTAACATACTTCATATTGTCAAACTTATACCTAAAATTGGGAAATTTGATATTAAAAAAATAATATTTTCTATTCACCCCCTCTAGAGAAGCCACTCGATCCAACATAGGCAACCAAACTCTGGCCACAAGTAGACCACCGAGAAGCGATCACCGTCCCGCGATTCTCCCTACCTGGAGAACTCTCACAAAGCCAACCCCTCCTTGGGAAGGCTGTCCTATCACTCAGGATGCTACTAGCTACGGGGCGCGTGTCCCACCCACACTGGCCACTACAGGGTTGGCCACCTCATGATGTCCTCCACACACGATGCACAGGAGGGAGTATCATACCTCTACACCCAACGACACCCGAGCCTTAGTGCTCACAGCGATAGTCGGAGTATCATACCTCGCCATCATACCACAAGACACCTCAACCTATGGACCACAACCCAAGCCTCGAGACGACAGTCAAGGAGTCTCATACCTCCAGGACTCGACGCCCATCAGCCTCAGGTTTCTCGGCCCCCGACCTCGACCAGGGAGTTGCGTTCGACCACTTGAAAATGTCGTCACATTCCTTGGTCTTGACAACATGGTTCCACACTGTCTCGGCTTGCACACAGAAAACTAGGAAAACCATTTTCCAAACCTGCCAACTCATCTTTTTGAAATCATTCTCAAACCATTTTCATATCTTTGAAAACCTTTCCAAATCCTCGGTAAAATGGTGCATCAGGTGTCTCGAGGGACCACCACTAACGGCCCCCAGTCCCTTCTCGAGGGGACAATACAAATTAATCTAGAAAACCCACAAAAATCATGTTTATAAAAGCGTTTGGGCCCACATTCGGCATGCCAAAAATGGGATTCGATATGCCAAAAATCCCTGGTTTGGTAGATCGATTTGGATCGGTTGACTGAGTGAGGTCAACGGTCAACACTCTGGCCAAAATCAGTATACAGAAAATGGTTTAGTCAACCAAAATCAATTGATTCAGTAGACTGTCCAAAATCAGATGATCGAATTTTGACAAGAGGACCTAAATTGACAGAAAAACGGCATACCGAAATGGATCGGTATGCCAAATTCTTCGAAAAACAGAAAAATGGCCCAAACCCTACTGTTCAAAATCACATAACTGGACTGATGATCGGACTTTAAAAACCAACACCAAAAATCTCACATAAAACATAAGATGTAGACCCTTGAGTCTACTCCAGAATCTAACAAACAAAACCAAAATCCATTCACCATGCATCAAGATATAAAATCGCAAAGGCATCAGGGTCAAAATGACCCAAAACACAACCACTGGCATAAATGCCCATAAATCCACCATAAATTCTCATAAAATCACCATAAATTCTAGGAATGTAAATTTACCTAGATTTCATGCAATCCTATCAATTTCTACCAATTTCATGCTCTCTATTATAAGGGTTGGAGATGCTTACCTGAGAAATGCTCCGGCGATTCTCTAGCCGATTCCGACGGCCATGACACGTCCACGGCCACACCACGACCATGGGGACGTGACTTCGGAGCTCCGTGCACCATCACACGCCATTGCACACCTCTACCTCTCGCTCTCCCACTCTCGGGCTCTCTCTTTGTTCCTTACCTATGCCCCCCAACTGAGACGGGAAGGAGGAGTGAAGATGAAGAAGGAGTGGAGGAAAAGGGAAGGAGGGAGAGAAGGCTCAGCTGGGCTTTGGTGTTCTCCACCACTCGATCGCCGCCATGAAATGGGGGTGGAGAAGTTGGCGAGGAGGAGAAGAGAGGGAGGTGTGCTGGAGAAGTCTTGCCCTATGCATGCGTTATATACGCGGGGGAGGAAGTCATTGTACATGTACACCTACGCATCTCAACCACTAGACGCATTGTGCGAGCCAACAACTCCCCACACCAAACAAACTCAGCAATAGGCCCACAACGAGGGTCCCACACAGATCCACCTTTAGGCCCCACAAGCACAGTGCCACATTGCACAGTGCCAAACCACGCATAGGGACACGCAATCAGAAGTCGGCCCATGAGGCCCAAACTCAAAAGCACAAAACTACACAACGGGCCTCGGAACAGTAACACCCATCCAAGAATAAATTCATTTAAAAGTAAATAATTACAAAATGAATTTTATGGGTATTATAGAAAAGGATCTTGAAAATATTCCCATATATAAGAGTATTGCCTTTAATACCTCAATTGAGTCAGATAATTCAGATGAGGAAGATCTTGCTCTTATTACTCATAAATTTAAAAATTTCTTAAAAGAAGGAAGAATTCAAAAGAAGAACAAAAATAATAAAAGAAAAATCAAGAAAAAAAAAGCTTTCAAAGCTACTTGGGATGATAGTAACTCTTCAACCGATGAAGATTCTTCTTTCAATGTTGAGGTTGTTCACTCATGTTTTATGGCTATGTCTAGTGAAATTTCATCTTTAGATAATATTGAAGATTTTTTTATGGATGAGTTACTTGATGCTTTTAATGAACTTTATGTAAAATATAAATCATTGAATGGAAAATACAAATGTATAAACAAAAGCTTTATTCAAATATCTTGTGAAAAAGAATTGATTTCAAAAGAAAATGATGATTTGAGAAATAGGAATAGTGTTTTTGAAATAGAAAATGAAGTTTTGAAGAATGAATTGAACATCATCAAAGAAAGAATTGATACTTTAGAAAATGACTTTGCATCATTGAAAATCAAAAGTGAAAGTTTGCTTAATGATGCTAGTAAGCTTACTATTAATAAGAAGAATCTTGATGCAAGAATATTTAAAAGCGGAAATGTGAATAAAAAGGGTACTCCATATTAAAATGGATTTATCAGAGCTAAAAATGATAAATATGAATTTGTCATTAAGAAAGTAGAAAAAGGAAAATGGATTCCAAGAAAGAATTATGATATGATTCCTAAAATTAATTTTATTGCACTCAAAATAAAGTGGGTACCAAAGTCTTTACTTAATATAGGTGCTTGATTTCTCCAAGGAGGAGAAGAATCATGGGACTATAAGTAATTGACAAATATTGTTAATCCCATTGAAAAAGAATGTGACCATGCCGGTGGAACCCCTAGGTGCGGTTCTCCACCTACTCCGGTGTGCGGAAACACACAGGGAGATCCGATACGGTCACGGCGAAAATGGTGAATCTAGAGGAAGAGAAAAGACTCGGAAACACCAAAAGAAAGACAAAAAGGATAAGGAAAGGAGTCGCCACCTAGTCTTTTAATGGAAAGACGAGGAAAACCAAAAACACAAAAAGGTAGAAAGCAAACAAGATGCAAAGATGCATGTGTGATCCGTGCCTAATGGATAATGCAAGATGAATGCGGGCCAGAGAAAGGGTAAGGATTCTAGTTACACATGGGGAAGGAGTTAGGCACCCCCATGCGCCTGAGAAAACTCAGTCTTTCTAGGGTTCCTACTGTCAATGGTCTGCTAAATGTATGCTTGCTTATTCTATATGCTCATGCATGAAGATGACTGAAATCATGCCAAATCAAAGTAAAGAGGTGAAATCAAAGGAAAAAGTTAATCTGAGGGTCAAATGTAGGCATTGTGAATGCCACTTTACTGTATGCCATTGGGCGATGAGGAAAATTGTGAAAATCATGAAATTCTCGGAAAGCATCTCGCAAAACAGCGGAAATTGGGGATAAATCCGAGAAAATCAAAAAGGGGAAAATAATCCTTGTTTCGGGACCATGTCGGCTTTGACAAGCCTTTTACTGTATGCCCTCGGGCGATGGAAAACCAAAAACAAGTGAAAACCGCGGAAAATCGAGGAAAACGAGGAGAAAACAAAGCTTGGAACAAGCTAGAAAAGAGTGCACCAAGCAAGGAAGAAATGACGAGAAAATCTGTGCAAAAAGATGTGAAAAGCATGCAAAAATGCAAGTGTGAGTGCAAATTTGAAGAAGTCTAGGGGGTTTTGTGCAAAGAGCCCAAATCCAAGGAAAACTGAAGTTCGGAAGCCCAAATCATTGAAAATACATAGGAAAACACATTCCATGCAATTATGAAGAAATCTAGGGTCAAATGTGCCTCCCTAGTCAAAGGAAGCTCTCTAGGGGTCTGAATGCAATTTTATCACTAATGCATGCATGCAAATCAATTCAGCATAAAATCAAGGTAAAAATGCAAGGAAAAAGTCTCAGAAATGATCTAGGAAGTTTCAGGGGCAAAATGGTCATTTTTACCCCTAAAAATGGGCAATCAGAACAATATCAACAAAGCAAAGGGGGTAAACTGCAAAAAAAACCAGCAAACAAAGCATTCCAGAAGAAATTCAGCAAAAACAGAGGGTTAAAATGCAATTAAACAAGCTTCTGGAATGTTTTAAAACAAATCTAGGGAGTTTTACGCAATTTTCACAGCAAAATAAGCCTTCTGGAAGAGTTCTGTAAAACACAAGGGCCTAAATGCAATTTGTCCAATGAAAACATGCTTCTAGAAAAGTTTCAGAGAAGTATGAGGGCTAAAATGCAATTTAACCAACAAAAACAACTATCCAGAGAGTTTTTGAGATATGTAGGGGCTTAAATGCAATTTTCACAAAGAAAATGAACTGTCGGAAACATTTCGAAGAAGATCAGGGTCATCAATGCAATTTGTCTGAAGCAAAACACATTTTATAAACTCTGGAGGGCTTTTGTTAAAGTTTAAAACTCAAAAAATATTATTTTAAAAGTCTAGGGTAAGAAATATAATATTTTCAGTTAAAACTTTATTCGAAACATTTTAAAAAAATGATGGAAGGACCTAGATGTAATAAAAGGACCAAAAAGTAATTCCAAAAGGACCTATTTGCAAGAAAAACATAAACTCCGGATTTTATTCAAATAAACTGTTTTAAATGTTTTTTAAAAAGAAAAAAGAAACGACGGTCGCCGACAACGGAGCTCGTCGCCGCCAACCACCGGATGGGGCATCAAAGCCTTCCCGTGGTCTGATCTAAGATCAGAATCCACGAGAAGCAAGAGGGAGAAGCAAGGAACACATCCAACGGAGTGGATGGACGATCCAGCGGCTGGACCGAGCCTCCCACCTACCTCGCCGTCAAGGTGCTCCGGAGACATATCCGCGGCGGCTGGAGGTGTTCGAGGCGACGACGCTGCATTCTGAGGTTTCTAGAAGGTTGAGGAGGAGGAGCGGGAGGCTTTCGAGGGCATGGATGCGAGGAGACGTGCGCGGATGTTCCTTCCGATCTGCCTCTTCATTGACGCTGAAAACTCCGGCAAGCTAGGTTGCGGGGGCTATCCATCCAGAGGTGGAGGAAGGTCCTTGATAGCTGCGGGATGATCGCGTGAGGCTAAAGGAAGGCCTCCGCGGGGCTGGATCGCCGCGGCGAGGCTCGGAGCGGCGAGTAGGCTCAGATAGGGGCCTTCTTCTCCGGCGACGGCAGCTGTGGGTGCATTCTTCGGTGAGCGGCGCGCTGGCTAGGAGGAATTGCGGAGCGGTGATGCACGAGGCAGAAAAGCTCCAGGGAGGTCGGAGGAGGAGGAGGGATGACTCAGGGGTCCAGGAAGCCTCCTGGCTTGGGCCCCCCCCCCCACCTCTATCGCCGGAGAATCGGCGACGGCGGGGCACGGAAGAGCTCCAGAGGCCAAGGGATCGCTCTGGATCCCTTGGAACCGCTCCAGAAAGAGAGAGGAGGGCAGGAAGACTATAATTCAAGCAAATGGGAGGAGGACAGTGCGCGTACCTGGCTGGAGATCGTCGTCGGAGCTCCGATAGCGGCGACTGCTCCTCTCCCTCTCCGCTTCTCTCTCGGTGTCCTTTCTCTTTCTGTTTCTCTCTGAATTCTCTGTGGCTCCCGTGTGCTCCAGGTCTGTGTTCTTCTGCCACGAGCTCTCCTCCTCGTTTTATAGACTGCTAGAACCCAACAGAAGATTCTGGAAGGGCGCGCAACACACAATGGAATCGGCATAACCACCTCCAACCATCGTTATGCCAGCTCAGCAGACAGCGAATGACTGTCCCCTACGCGCTCCGGTCTGCTCCCTGGTTCGCCGATAGAGATGGACGGCGATCTTGGCTTCTCCGGCGAGCTATCTGACGGCTGAGGGAGCTCTGACTTCATGCTACACTAGGTTGGATTCGTGGCTTAGAGGCTGATCAGGCTGATTTCGTGAAGTTTGGTGGAGAATGGGTTCAATCAGTGGGTGAATTTTGTTCTTTGGTAAAATTTTGTGGAGTTTTGAGAACTTAGTTGAAAAACTTTGGGAAATAATGAGGAGAAAATGAAATGTTGATTTGAGAGAGAAGAGGAAAATGTGGGCTAAGCTATTGTGGGCTTTGGGGCCAAGGTGGACTCAATTGGGCTTAAGTGGGCTTCATAGGCCTCCATGGGCCTATGTGGGCCTTGTGGGCCCACATGGGCCTAATTGGGCCCAAACAAGTTGAATGAGCTTAAAAAGAGTTAAATGGGCCTAATTATATTTGATGGGCCAAAATGGGCTCAGACTGGGTTTAATGGACCTATGTGGGCCTTGTGGACCCACATGGGCCCAATTAGGGCTGAATGGGTCCAAATGGGCTAAATGGGCTTCGATGAAGTCAAATAGGCCTATGATAGTCTTGTGGGCCGAAATGGGCTCAACTAGGATTTAATGGGCCTTATGGGCCCATATGGGTCTCTATGAATTAAATGGCCTTGGTTAGAGCTCAGCCACCACATCTCCATCCTGCAAAATCAGAAAATTGGGGTGTCTATAGATGCCCCTCCCTGAGCGAGGTTGGAGGTCGAGTAGAACAGAGACCAATGCTAAGGGTTGACAAAGACACCCCACGTGAAACCACAAATAAGAGTAATCCACAGGCAATCGGCCACTAGTCAGGAACATACCAGGAGTCCGCACCAGAGATTCTGTCGCCACTATCGAGGCCAAGCACAATAGATTAAGAATTGATAAACTGACGATCAATCAGCTCCAAAGAGACATGACTGGTTGTCGCACTTGTCGCAAAAAGCACCAGACAAGACTCACGGTGCCTGTCGACCGGGAAGTGACTGATCACGGAAGTCATCCGGGTAGTTCGGGCTACCACCCCAGAGAGAGGTAAATCAAAGGAGAAAAAGGGGGGCACCAGGATTCATCCTAATAGAATAAATCATGGATGAGAAAATTCAAAAGTAAAAGGACACCAGGATCTGTTCCATCAGAATGTATCGTTGATGAGAGAACTAGAATATCAAAAGACAACAGGATTCGTTCCATCGGAACGAACCGTGGATGGGAAAATTCACACTAGGATTCGTTTCATCGGAACGAACCATGAATGGGAAAATCATACCAGGATTCGATCCAACGGAACGAACCGTGGATGGGAAAAAACACACTAGGATTCGTTCCATTGGAACGAACCGTGGATGGGAGAAAACACACCAGGATTCATAACATCGGAAAGAACCATGGATGCGAAAAATAACCAGGAATCGTTCCATCGGAACGAACCCTATTGCCTTTTGATATTCTGAATTTTCCTATACACGGTTCGTTCCATCGGAACGAACCTTGGATAGGAAAATTCAGAACCTTAAAAGACACTAGGATTCGTTCCATCGAAACGAACCGTGGATGGGAAAATCACTTCAGGATTCGTTCCATCGGAACGAACCGTGGATAGGAAAATCAGAATATCAAAAGACACTAGGATTTGTTCCATTGGAACTAACTGTGGATAGAAAAATCAGAATATCAAAAGACACCAGGATTCGTTCCATCGGAACGAACCATGGATAGGAAAATTGAGAATATCAAAAGACACCAGGATTCATTCCATCGGAACGAATCGTGGATAGGAAAATTCAAAACATCAGAAGACAATAGGATTCGTTCCAACGGAACGATCCGTGGATAGAAAACCAAACAATCAACAGACACCAGGATTCGTTCCATCGGAAAGAACTATGGATGGAAAAATCAGAATACCTAAAGACACCAGGATTCATTCCATTGGAATGAACCGTGGATAGGAAAAACCAGAATATCAAAAGACACCAGGATTCGTTCCATCGGAATGAACCGTGGAAAGGAAAATTCAGAATATCAAAAGACACCAGGATTCGTTCCATCGGAACGAAACGTTGAAGGGAAAATCAGAATATCAAAAGACACCAGGATTCGTTCCATCAGAACGAACCATGGATAGGAAAATTCAGAATATCAAAAGACACTAGGATTCGTTCCATCGGAACAAACCGTGGATAGGAAAATTTAGAATATCAAAAGACACAAGGATTCATTCCATCAGAATGAACCGTGGATAGGAAAATTCAGAACCTCTAAAGACACTAGGATTCGTTCCATCGAAACGAACCGTGGATGGGAAAATCACTCCAGGATTCGTTCCATCGGAACGAACCGTGGATGGGAAAATCAGAATATCAAAAGACACCAGGATTTGTTCCATTGGAACTAACCGTGGAAAGGAAAATCAGAATATCAAAAGACACCAGGATTCGTTCCATTGGAACGAACCATGGATAGGAAAATTGAGAATATCAAAAGACACCAGGATTCATTCCATCGGAATGAACCATGGATAGGAAAATTCAAAACATCAGAAGACAATAGGATTCGTTCCAACGGAACGATACGTGGATAGGAAAATCAAACAATCAACGGACACCAGGATTCGTTCCATCGGAAAGAACTATGGATGGAAAAATCAAAATACCTAAAGACACCAGGATTCGTTCCATCGGAATGAACCGTGGATAGGAAAAACTAGAATATCAAAAGACACCAGGATTCGTTCCATCGGAATGAACCGTGGAAAGGAAAATTCAGAATATCAAAAGACACCAGGGTTCGTTCCATCGGAACGAACCGTGGATACGAAAATCGAACAATCAACAGACACCAGGATTCATTCCATCGGAACGAACCGTGGATGAGAAAATCAGAATATCAAAAGACACCAGGATTCGTTCCATCGGAACGAACCGTGGATAGGAAAATTTAGAATATCAAAAGACACTTGGGTTCCTTCCATCGGAACGAACCGTGGATATGAAAATTCAGAATATCAAAAGACACCAGGGTTCGTTCCATCGGAACGAACCGTGGATACGAAAATCAAACAATCAACAGACACCAGGATTCATTCCATCGGAACGAACCGTGGATGAGAAAATCAGAATATCAAAAGACACCAGGATTCGTTCCATCGGAACGAACCGTGGATAGGAAAATTTAGAATATCAAAAGACACTTGGGTTCCTTCCATCGGAACGAACCGTGGATATGAAAATTCAGAATATCAAAAGACACCAGGGTTCGTTCCATCGGAACGAACCGTGGATA
>JAMKQA010018069.1:0-20377 GCA_024699735.1 Posidonia australis | reverse complement strand
TTTTCCTTGTCTTCCATAATAGATTAGGTGGCGACTCCGTTTTATTTTGCTTTTTCGACGTGATTTTGCCGACCGATTTCGCATTCATTTGCGGAATCTCCTCGCCGGCATGGTTACACACAGTGCTCACAAAATTCAAGATCTACTAACTTATGATCTCCTATAAGACCTTACTTGCTTAAAGTTGTTGTCCCCTTCTTACTTAGATGTGCAAGTCGCAAATGCCACAACTTGGTCTAGCTATTCTAATTCTGACTGCTCTGAAGAAGATACTGTTGCCACAGAACCTGTCATTGTGAACTTTAGAGGACATACAAGGAGCCTTTCATGATTTCCTTCATAACTACTAAAGTTCCTTTTGTCACCCAGATTGCTCCAACTCTATCACTGTATTTATATCCTTTATCATCTAATGTTATCGGGGAAATTAAATTATTATCCAACTATGGAATGTGTTGTACATTGGTTAATGTTCTAACCTTACTGTCACGAGTTCTGATCTAAACAGTACCAATACCAACTGATCTACAAACAGTATTGTTGATTATATAGATATTCCTACTATCAACCTTCTCGTAGGTTGAAAACCATTTCTTGTATAGGCACATGTGATATGAAGCATCAGAATCCAATATCCAATTGTCAATTGGATACTAAACATCAGAAGCAGTAAAGACAATGTCTAGTTCCGATGAAGAATCATCCTGTACTACAACAAAAATTGGGACCTTTAACTTCTTACTAGGACAATCAACATTCTAGTAGCCTAGTTCCTTACAGTAGTTGCATATGTCTTTCGAATTTAGATGTCTACCCTTAGACTTCGACTTTCTTTTTTGTCTTTCTTATCGTTCTTTTCAGAACATCCAAGACCCTTGTCAGAGTTTGTTACTACGAGTCCTGAATCAAAATTATCGACACCACTACTTGATTACATTTAATGGAATTCCCTTGTGTATAAACTAGATCTGACCACTTCCAGAGAAATAGTATCGTTTCCGACAATAAAGGATTGAACAAAGTTCTCATATGACAAAGGAAGAGAAACTAACAGAAGCAGAGCAGTATTTTCATCCTCTATCTTAATGTCAATGTTTTTCAACTCTATTAACAGAGTATTCAACTGATCCAAATAGTTAGTTAAAGATTTCGTCATATACAGACTTTCAAATTTCAAGTACAGATCAATTGCAGTTTCTTCATCTGCAATCTTGATAACGACTTCATCAGCCAGACAGAGTAAGATCGTGAAGTGTGCCTTCTCCTCTTACATGGCCAACTCTGTTTTATCGTTTCCACTAGGCTTCGTCTTTAATAGCGATGACTATATGCCTTGTTGCTTTAACAAAGCTCGTACGTATCTTAATTTGTCAAAGATTGAAACTATTCTTCTCGATGAACTTCTCTATCTTCACATTGTATGGCGACATCTTCTCTCATATAAATGAACCTCAAAACTCTGATATCAGTTTGTTGCATTGCGAAAGCAAAAAATAAGGTAAACAAACCACAAAAGATTGAGAGAAGAAAAGAAAACAACAATTACACACACAAAGGGAAGAAAATATTTACGTGATTCATTACAAAGGAGTACGTTCACGGACAATGGCGAGAGAAAGGCTTTACCATTCTTTAAGAGCCTATAAGGATGAGAAAGGAGACCAGAAGAATAGTTATCACATCTCCCTCAATGTTTTACAAATGAAAAGAACTCCCATTTATAAGTCCTAAAACGGACATACATAAAATAAGCATCGGTAACGGACGTCCACGTAGACGTCTATTTCGAGATAAATCCTGAATCCCTTCAAAACAAGAATTTTACGGACATCCGCCACAAGTCTGTTCATCTCCAAATGAATAGCGAACGTCCGATGCGAACGTTCGTTCAACCCTTGTCTTGATCCAATGGAGTGGTAGACGATCGCTCAAGTTCTGATTTGAGTTTCCTTGCATCCACGAAGCAGCAAACGTCCACCTAGTATTCCGATAGCCATTAATATTAGTATTCAAGACATATTTCAATAGAAAATAAATAGAACTATCAATGAAACCACTCCAATGAGATATTCCAACAAGATAAGGTTGAAAAAATAACTAGAACGGTGGATGGAAATGAGTGGTGTCATGAAAAAAATCACGAATTCTAGGAAAGCGTCTGACAAATCTACAAGAAGACAACGGTGCAACCTTCAATTATTACAGATGATTGTTATGGATCAAACTGTTTATCTTTAGATGGATTTTAGAAGATGGTAAGTCAAAAATCTTCTTTATAACAGATTACAATAGCATACACGAGTTTTGTATTCCTTTTTTAAAAACTTCGTGTTCCATTAATTTATCCTTTTAAAAAAGTCCCACCCATAATTCTAATAATAACACAATTGTATATACATATATACACACAAGTAAAATGACTACAGGAATACTTGTACCGCAGGTGCTGCGACGTCGTTCTTCATTCTTCAAGATCAAGAGCATGACGCAGCGATATGGGCAACCACTTGAAGCCAATGACACTCGCACGTGGAACCTAATGGGGCCCCGCCATAAAATTGTCCGGCACGTGTGAAGACCCTTCATTCCCATCTGGCATCTGGCATCTGCCCTGGAATTGGATGTGGCTCCACAAATTCAAAAAGACCACGGCAACCGCGTCAGCGGTCATAGTGGAACTGTGGTCTGTGGGGCCTATGCCTTGGGTCTATCCTTTACTGTGGACTCAATGTTAAAATTGGAGAGTGAAAAAACCAAAAAACGATACCTTCTTACCTCCTCAGCGCCTCCTCTTCTTCTTCTTCTTCTTCCATTTTTATTTTTTACCCTCTCCTGCCATTTGACTGTTCTTCCACACTCGACAGTGTGTGAGGAAAAAGTCAATCGTTGTTAAGTCTTGAACCCCATGTTTCAGACTGGTAGGTGACGATTATTAACTGACATGGCTTTTAATCTGCACTGTCCACACCCATGATTCTTCTTGCTATACGTGGATAACCAAGGGGGGGGGGACAATTGTTCTTTCTTTTTAACTTTATGGCGTTAGGTTTTTTTTTTTAATTCGGTAGCCTAGCTGGGATGAGGAGTTCGTTTACCTTTTTTTCTTTTTCTTTTTTTAATTTACTCTTGAGATTGGCATTTTCGGATCAAAGATTTACCTTTTTCTTTCTAAACACATAGTCAAACTGTACTAAAGTCTAAAGTATGACTAGAGACAGCTTTTTGTTTATTCGCTTGTAGCCCTCATAGAAAGAATTTCTTTTCTTCTTTATTTTATCATTTTACCTTTTTTTGTTTATTGTGTATTGAAGATAAATTTTCTTTTGAAAGGACAATAGTAATGTTTGGCATTTTTTTTCTTATTAATCTTTCTTGAAGCACGTAATTCATTGTTTTTTTTTTCTCCTTTACAGGTGTATAAGTTTCCTATTTTGTCGATGAGAAGAATGGACATTAATGAATAGCTCAATAATGGATTGCTAAAATTGGTAAGCAAAATGATTGCATCATTTAAGTTTGTTGAAACCGCTCTTGTGATTCAATGATTATTGGGTATTGCTTAAGCAAAGTCAACTAAACATTATGGGTTCATGAATGTAGAAGCAATCTAGGACATTCCACTTTTTCTTTGGACTCATCTTTTAGGTTCTTTTCATATATACTCCTTACTTTTATTGTCGTCGACCATCATCATAGCCACCATCATCGTCATCGGTCATCATCATCTCTATCAATGACTACCGACGTCATCGTCCAACACCACAACCATCATCGATCATTACCACAGTTGCCGTCGGCCACCACCACTGTTATCACCATCTCCCTGGGCGACCACCATCACTACCGTCAACTACCACCAGTGCCGCCATCGACCACCACCACTTTCGTCGGCCACCACCATCGCTCCCAACCACCACCACCGTCGCCAACGACCTCCACCATTACTGTCATCGGTCACCACCACTACTGTTATCGACCACCACCACCACCACCATCGTCGACTACCATTACCACTGTCGACCATCACCACCATCGTAGGCTATCACCTCTATCGTCGGTAATTACCATCGCAACCATCATTACCTTAGTTCTTGTTGTAATTACAATCAACTTCTAAAGATATCATTGGAAAAGTTATGGTTAATATTCATAACTTTTCAAAAAACTAACATCTATTAGTTTTTCTAAAAGTTGCCTCAAGAGCTTAAAATGAAATAAAAAAACTACAACGAACTTTTTTGAAAAAATTCAATAAACTGGTTCGTTTGGAAACACTTATTAGACAATAAATGCTTAACGCAATAAATTGGTTCGAAAAAGTGTTTCCATACACCACCTAAGTCATGGAATACATCCACATTTTTTCTTCCACTAGCCTATATATGTGAAATAACACAAGTGTTTTTTTTTTTAACAAGGTCCTCAAAACCCTCAATTTTTTCCATTTTTTCCTCTTCTCACCATTGAGAGAAACCCTAATTTCTTCCACATCCATCCAACTATTTCATCCACTCCGACCAACGACTTAGGATGGAGAAATGCTTCCTGAGGTACAAGTAACCAAATGAAAATCCTCTTCCTCTCATTCGTAGTCTACCCAAATCCTATGGAACTCCATCCAACTGGTAGGGTGACAAGGTCAGGTGGGAACCATAAATGCACTTCTCTCTTTCTCGTTCTACCCAAATGCTAGAAAAACCTAACCCTTCCTTTCTTTCACTTTCATGTTCTATCTGCAGTTCTCTTCTCTTTCTGTTCTAATTATATTGTTTGTCTTTCTAATCATTGCAGGTGGTGAGAACATTGCATTTGTAGTATAGTACTGGGATCTATTACCAAGTACCCCATTCTTTTCTTTCTCTTTCTCTTTCTATTTCTACCCTAAATTTTGTTATGCTTCTAGGTTTTTTTGATAATTTAAAAATAGCTCTTGAAGAAGGAGATGCAACAATCATATCTATTGCCATAAGCAAGGGTAATTAGGTCATTTTCATGGTCAAACAAACGAAATTATAGCTCATATAGCAATAAGGGCATACATGCCATTGAAGACACATTTCAAGGTATACTAGTTATTTCATAGAAGTCAGGGGTACACCTACAAAATAAAGGATTTTTAGAGGCATATACACAAAGAAGCTTTATCTTTTAGTATATCATGGCATGGGCCATCTGCAGCCTAATTAATTGCGGTGAGGTGAAGATAGAGAAGGAACAATTTTATATCCATATTCTTAAAGTTGAATTAAGATGAGAGCGAAGTGCATGCTTTCCTAGTTTTAAATTACATAGTAAGAAAAAAAGATATTTTATAATTCCTATCAAGATTTTTTTTTTTTTTGGTATGTAAGTCATATTTGTACAACAACCAACTAAGTTATTATCGCATCAAGTGATAACTACATAAATTTTTATTCATAAAAAACATGCTTCTTTCATAATCAAGTGGTAACTACATAAATTTTTATTCTTAAAAATTCATATTATTAAGGCTTATTTTCCACCAGAGGAAAAAAAAACATGTGTTTACATACATTTAAAGAAAATTAATTTTCACAAACTTATAATTCTAATTTAGAATTTTTGACTCACCAGTGAATTTTTCATTTTTCATAGATGTAGAATTCAAACTCTAACTATCTCGTACAACCACAAACTTAATCAGATACTGACTCCTCAGTCTTCCTCACTAAGGATCTTCTCCTTCCATTGCAAAGGTACATCTTATATGTGATCTATATTGATCATGCATTCTTATGGATTACTATATAATTAGCTGTATAGGGCCTCATTGTAACTTCACTCACCCATCTCCACACCTGTAAAGTTTGCTGAATGACACACTCACACCTGCATGAATTATCGTGGTGCCCAAACGGGCTCAGATGTACACGAAAAAGTTTGATTTTTATAAAACTTAAACGTCGACATTACCTTTCTTGGAAGCCAAGTGACTGGTATGTCCACCATCACATACAAATTGAGATGTGGGCATGTGGTTGTGGATTAATCAACCTCCTATCTTAACAAAATCTTTGAGTTAGATCCTCCCTGTCGGATCTTGAAAGCGAGGTGAATTCGGTCTCTCTTTCTTGATTAGTGTTTGTGGCGGTCTCACATTCGTAACGTTTCATGATATTCATCTTCCAGACCAGCCTGAAGCTGCCACAACCATTGCAGGGCAGGCAGCTCCTGAAGATCCAGTGCTCGAGGCCTAGACCTGCTCTTTTACTTCGCTAATTAGTTCCTACGAACTCTATTCCTATTGCTTACTACTGAACAATCGGTCTGTAATATCTTCCACTGGTAGTGGAATACCCTATATCTTTTTGATTTCTGGATACATGCGGTCACGCAAGTATCCAGATTAATGTGGTAATATTAACAGACTCATCCATAAATAAATAAAAATCGATTCATCATATTCATCATATTTTCATGAAATGACAAATTCATGAAAGATATGCCTGATCTTTAAGAATAACCGGTAAATTGACTTTTTCCCATTGACCATCAAAGTTGCATTTTATCCTTGAAGACCAAACGAAGCTTCAACTAAAGTACCTAATTTCCTGGTAGAAAGTTAAACAGCAATAGTTTCCCGAAAATATGTACAATTATTCAGTTTTTGGTAAATATGCTCTTGAAAGTTGCCTCTTTTTTGCATTTTCGTTTGGTTTTTTGCTTGGATACCCTTTTCCTTGACTTTTGTTAATTTGGTTTAAACAAATTCACTACTTTATTCTATATACTACTACTACTACTAGGATGGCAAAATGAGTTGACGAATCTAATTCAAGGCAACCTATTTCCAACCTAATTCATTTATTGCCAATCCGAATTCAACACGTTTATTAAATGAGTTGAAAATTCCAACGCGAATTCAATTCATTTACAAACGAATTGACCCAACACAACTCATTTAATTTGTTTATTCTATTAAACGAGTTAGACAAGTCAATCCTACTTATTTAACCCAATGAACCTATTTAATCTTATCTAACTTTGAATATTATCAAAGAAATAAAATAAATATCTAAATAATTACTCACAATACACAAGCGAATAACCAAGTACATAAATAACATAAAATGATAAATACAAATCAAATTTTATACTACATATTTTAATAAATATAAATTAAAAAATTATATATTTAATTCCTTGTATAGGTTGACAGATGTTAGCTCTTTTAAACCTGAATTCAACCCATTTATTAAACGGGTCAAATGGATTGACCCATTTCGGACTTGAATTTGATTAAGCCCAACCCTAACCCATTTCAATGTTAGGTTGGGGAATCGACTTCACGGGTTAGATCAGTATTAAACACGAATTCAACACTATTGCACTTGTGTCGGTTTGCAAAACTAGTAATGAAAATATCATCCACCTTGATCTCATTAAGTTCGAAGATGTCATCTACATCACCTCCTATTTGAGGAAGTTGGAGAAAAAAAATTAAAAATGCCAAACAATAGCAAACACTAGGCTTTTCATTCTTCTAATCATGTCTTTTGGAAAGAGAACTGTATATATCTTACTTCAAACTACAACTAAAGTTCTCGCTACAATTGTGTCTTCTATATCAATATCTCTTAATCCCATGTAAATTATTCTAACATATGTATTATGAATGATAAGGTAACAAGGATTTTAGTAGATGGTTTAGAACAGCTAGAGTGGAGAAAATTTAATAAGAATATTGAAAGGTAAAGGAACCAAATATTTTAGATGATTGTTTAGATGTGGAAGAAGCATGCAACAAGAGTAAAATTTTATAGAAAGCATGCAATAAAGTATATGTTCATCTTTTGATAACACTCAAAGGTGCAAACATTAGCCATGAAATTAAATCACAAAAATAAAGATGTATATGCATAAGCAACCATCTTAACTGTATATGCCTCACTATATATATGTTTTATAAAATTTTATAAATCTAAACATAATTTCTTTTAATCCTATTCATATTCTATAACATAGTTTAATTTCATAATTTTAGAAGTTAAGTTTTACTATTAAATAATGTATGTAAATTTAATGACTGAAATTAACTAAAACATTGGATTTTAAGATGAGTTATGAACTTATGATAATCTAATTGCAATGAAATTTTTATAACATATACTTTGTACCATAGTAATATATAATCTATATGGTAAAAACTTATAAAAACATAAAATTAGAAAATAACAAGTACACAACAACATTAGATTGTAAATTAATAGCATATTTGCAAAGGCTTTTGAGCAATTAATTATAGAAGGGTTTTCAAGCAACAATAAAATTATTTTTGTTTTATTCGTTTCTAAAATTCTTAAAACTAACTAATCTGGAATTTTGTATCTTTCTTTGTATTGTAAGTGAAATTAAGAGGAGAGCCTATTACATGTTGCTTTTATTTTCAGGGTCCATTTGGTAGAATTTTAGATAACTTTTGAATATATAGCTTTTCCCCACAAGCTACGATGGTCCAATAATTTTACTAAATATTACTAGTTTCTTAAAAATATGTAGCTTTTGAAATAATGATTTCTTTATATTTCTAGAAATTGAATATGACAGTTTCTAAATCAGAAACTACCTTTTAAACTTTTTTTTTTTTGAAATCAGTAAATTATATATTTTTTCTCTTAATAGTTCATGATATTAGAATCGGAGAGGGAAACGTGAATTCCACTCTTCTTAGTCTACTGCACCATGACAATTAAGTTACCTTCTACGCTTGTATTCAGAAACTAAAATTCTAACAACCGGAGCTTAAGTCATAGATATCTCTCACTCTCTCTCCCCCACACACATCAATTCCATCGACTTCCAACATTTTCCCACCCAGAAAATGCCATAATATTTCCATCTTCCTTTCATCTGGTAACCTTAAGTTATTTTGTTTTACTCAGTGAAGGTCGAAAGCCATACCTACATGTTGTCAGCAACCTCTTTTTCTCACCATCCAAACATCTTTAAAACCCCAGGAATAAATAAAAAGAAGACAAACTAGTAAAGGGCTAGGACCATTACATTTCCTCCCCTCTTTTTCCTTGTTATTTTGTTTGGAGCAGTGTACAGTTTTCTTCAGAATACAGACAAATATAAACCAGACAGAGTGCCCATGTGTCAACCATGAGGGCACTTGCTTCTCTTTCTCCCCACTGATATCAAAGAATCCCAACAAACTGATGGACACATATGGCTCCAAAAACATAGTGCATGGATTGTACCCATCTTCTACGATTAAACTCCAGTACTATACTCATTTAATACTTCAGCTGTGGGCCGCTCTTTTCAATTTTTTCTCTTGCTGGTGCATATTGGGTATACTGTGCCTAAAGAACAAACTATTTAAAGAATTAATTAAGAGAATATCGAGTACCGTGGTGAGGACCCCATTCTATAATTTGTTGGGTACTTGTTCTTTGATGCATTAGAAATCTGGAGTTAAATCTGGAGTTCTAATATATATAGTGTTCTAAATTAGATGAAGAAATTTTAAAGTAATAGTCATAAACATATGATAACATAATTAATGAAAAACAATCACTCAACTCATAAAAAATACCTCTACCACAATAAAGCCAATAAGATAGATAGTCAGGCTCCAACTTTTACTCGACAGTAATTTCATTATTTTGCAATAACAAAGTAGAATCTAGTGATTGGCCTGTTAACTATCCTCAACAAAATTTTTAAAAAATAATAATATTTGAAGATAAAAGATCGAACTATAACCCTTCAAATGATAGGAAGTGATGGAGAATTATTAGTGGAATCTACAAAGCTGTAAAAATGATATTGTGTATTTCGAGCAATATGTGGCCACATACTATCTATCATGAAAAAAAGAGAGGAGAATTTCATGTTAGAACTTGCAAGATGCTCAGGCCCGGGCATGGATCATTCTTGTCGGCATACTCCTTTTGAACTTTCCTCTTTAACTAATGTTATCTATAGGACCATTTGAGAGAGCCAAGAGGATGTGCCAAAGCTTGCCAAACTAAAGTGACAGAGGAGCAAGCAACACATGGAATCACTACCCAACATAAAATAACAAAAAGAGGGAGTTCGTCAGAGTCACTGTTTTAGCAATTTTTACATAGCAAAGGTAATTAGTGTAAAGCTTAAGAAAAGTGGAGAAAAAAGAGGGGATTGATGGTGAAGGGAAAGGGGTGAGATCTTCTTAGAATAGAGAGAGGTCTAGAGAGAGAATGTGTGAGTATGCGTTTTTGTTTTTAGATTCGGGATTGGAGATGCTTATGGGGAAGATGATTGCACGACGATATTCTCCTGTTGTGCTGCATGTGTTTGGAATTATAAAACAATTAAATACTAACAAAGTTTAAGCTACCTTTGTAAGATGCACACAAATCCACAGTCCAAGAGTCGTCCTTCTCCTTGGATTTATGTCGTAGATAGATTATTATTATTATTATTATGATACATCCAATATATATTAAATAATAGCATACAATATTCATGAATGAAAACGGTGTGCAGTTATCCATCTAAAATGTGTTAGTGGATCAAATAAATAGCCAGTTAGCGTGCAATTAAATCTGTCTCTTATATAACATGACAAAGTAGGAGGTAATTAGTCAAACGTGATTCCCATCCTGTGGTGTTGTCCTATAAGTTAATCCGTTGTTAGGTTGTCATGAGTTGGAGGAGAATAATGGCATGCATGAGGCTGATGAGCCACCCTCCCCCATGGGGTCCTCTCCTTTTGCACCCAAGCAGCCATCAAACAAGACACACACAGCTCCTCTGTCGGGGATCACTTCTCCCGACACCAACCCATCTCTCTCTCTCTCTCTCTCTCGCCAATCACAATCATTCATATATGGTTACCATCTTCATAATGCCAAGCTTTCTTCTCATGTGGCTTTGGGTGTTTTATCTGGAAAGTTAGCCGAGGAGAGAACTTTCCAGAAAGGCTGAGACTTGAGACATCCCAACATGATATATGGACATACACATGAAACTGTTTCTAGCTAGGTTATACTTGTATCCAAGTATAAATATACGCCTGAACTAGATGGTCTTTTGTAGAGGAGCTAGAGGAGGCAAGTTGCAGTTGTGGGACTGCAGTTGCAGCAGTGGACTAGCAGTGAGGTGAGATGAGTGGTGGAGGGAGAGAGGGGGGGGCTCTAAATATACGTCGTCTGGACTAGGTGGTCTTTAGTAGAGGAGCTAGAGGAGGCAAGTTGCAGTTGTGGGACTGCAGTTGCAGCAGTGGACTAGCAGAGTTGAGACGAGTAGTAGAGGGGGGAAGGGAGAGAGCTCACGTGTAATTGGGGTCACAGGTCTGTATAAATGCATGCAAATTACTGATCAACTAGGGTGTGGAGGGTGATGAAATTATGAGAGACTTTTGTTTCTTTGTGGGGATGTTTTTCCTCTGTCCCGATACCCCTCTCCGGTCTCAGAATGGTGGGCTCAAGTTTCGAGTAATGTCATTGGGTCAGAAACCAGACATCAGGCCACCACCATGATGACCTATTCACACTTCCATCCCTCCTTCATCTTTCTTTTCAAGTCCCTGTATGTATCTCCTGCTGATCACCTTCAAGACCCTTTAGTGTACATATCCTCATCGGTCATGTAGCAAAGAAATTGTATTGGGTCTGTTGTAGCTAGGAAGGAACATAACAACTCCCCAAGCCTACCGCGACTAGAAATCCAATCCATCCCAACGAAAGCTGTTCCGTTGAAATTAAGCTGCGAGAGAAAGTTGCCTTCTCTCCACTTCTTCCTTTCTTCCCATATGTGGGTGTGAGACAGTACTGAGAGTGAAAGACAAACATAAAATACAAGAATGATTGAAAGAGAGTGAGAGAGAGAAAAGGAAACCCTTTTTTCCTCCTCCTATCTTTGTTTAACTCCCGTCACCTTCTTCTTGTTCTTTATTGAGATGTTATAAGCTCAGAGTTTGAGCTACAACAGTCCCTCAACACCTCCGGCCACTCTGCTTCCGATCAATTATCTAAGTAGAAGAGGAAGAAGAGGAGGGACCACATATACTCATCCATGTTCGAGAACTCATCAACAACCATGGCTCCACCACTCGCCGGAGGCAACAGCCACCACCACCTCTCCACCTCCTCTTCTTCCACCATACCACCCCAGTCCTTGGGCGTCAATGGCAGCAGCGACAACAGCAGCAAAAGAAAGAGAAGGCCAGCAGGCACTCCAGGTACAACTGATATTTCAGTTCAAATTTCACTCTCCTAGTGGTTGTGATGCTGAATTGCATGTGCAATTGGAAGACCTGAACATGGTTGATTAATTAACAGACCCAGATGCAGAAGTGGTGTCTTTGTCACCCAAAACTCTGCTGGAATCGGACCGGTACGTGTGCGAGATCTGCAACCAAGGGTTCCAGAGAGACCAGAATCTGCAGATGCACCGGAGACGACACAAGGTGCCATGGAAGCTCCTGAAGAGGGAGACTCCAGAAGTGAAGAAGAGGGTGTTTGTTTGCCCGGAGCCCACATGTCTCCACCACGATCCCTGCCACGCTCTTGGTGACCTCGTCGGAATCAAGAAGCACTTCCGTAGGAAGCACAGCAACCACAAGCAGTGGGCGTGTGCAAGGTGTTCCAAGGCCTATGCTGTGCAATCTGATTACAAAGCTCATCTCAAGACTTGTGGCACTAGGGGACATTCCTGCGACTGTGGCCGTGTTTTCTCCAGGTTAGTCCCATTTCTCTTAATCTTCCAGTACTTCTTCTTCTTCTTCTTCTGTTCCTGATCCCTGATATTAGTGGTGACCCATTGATAATTTTGTACATTTGTTTTCATGGGTTTTTCGTTCTTTATCAAAATCAAATCTTGGTTTGATTTTTTAAGAATAATTGGCTCGGCATGCGCTGATGATCGACCTCTTTGTACTTTTCTCTCTTGTGTCTTGCCCTTTTTGGTTTTGGGTTAAAGTTTGATTGTATTATATATTATCAATTGAAGAGTGTTTTTAATAATGTATGATATGAATATCAAATTGATTTATAAAGTTGATGCATGTGTGAAATCAAAGACAGTACTAATCCCAACAACCACTGTGCATTAGGTTGTTTCAAGCTAGGATTAGTTCTCCTATATATCCCTACTAATTACTCCTCAATAATGTATTCTTCTTCCTTCTTTCCCCGCCATTGGAGATCAGACCCACAAACCCATCTTCCTCAGTTCCAACATTGATATATTATGTATGTTCCACTGCCACATGATTAAATATGATTGCATACATACATGTATATATACATTCTAATAGTAACAAATCTTAAACTTCAAAAAGGGAAAAAGGAAAAACTAACTACTTTTATAAATCTTGTTGGTCGACACTCTTTCAGAGTGGAGAGCTTCATAGAGCATCAAGACGCTTGCAATGCCGGCCGAGGCGGCACGGTGGAGCTACAGACACCCCCCGCCGCATGCCTCTCTCGCACCGCCTCCAGCCCCAGCCCATCCAGTGATACCAACTTCAGCGGTGGGGCCACCACTTGGCCTGCCGGTCTTAGAGTCCAGCCCTCCAATCCCACCGCCGCATTGTTCCACTCCGACCCCAACCCAACCCCGAACTCCCACCACCACCACCATAGTCTAGAGCTCCAACTCCTACCGATTCCCCCAGCTCAAGCCCCCATCTCCCCCTCCAGCACCACCACCACGCCCTCTCCCACCTCCGACGACACCCACCTCCACCTCTCCATTGGCTCACCAACGCTGGCCAAGAACCACATCCACGACGAGGCGAGGGAACAGCTCAGCGTGGCCGCGGCAGAGAAGGCGATGGCGGACGAGGCGAGGAGGGAGGCCAAGCGGCAGATAGAATTGGCGGAGCAAGAATTCGCCAAGGCGAAGGGGCTCCGGCAGCAAGCGCAGACCGAACTCGCGAAAGCGCAGATGTTGAAAGACCAAGCGGTGAAGCAAATCAACGCGACCCTCCAACAGATCACTTGCCATGCGTGCAAGCAGAAGTACATGACCAAATCCACGAAGCCATCCTTCATGTTGGCCTCCTCCGACGAGCATTCGCAGGTTGCGTTGAGCTACATGTCGTCGGTTGTTACGGAGGGAGAGGGACATGATCGATATCACCATGCTGACAAGAATGGTTAGGTTAGCTTTTACCATGCAAGCTCTCTCTACTCTTGTGTGTCTTCTTGGATTTGTTCTTTCCTTGTTTTTGTTTTGGTGATCAGTTATACGTACGTTGACTGTTGTAATTATACTTTGTTCATGTGTCAATGGGGGTTTTTGTTTGTGTAACGTGCAAAGTAGTGTTTCTTTCTTTTGAAGTGATGAGGAGAGGGAGAGGAGGGCTGTAGACTTGTAGTTGTAATGGTGGATGATGATGGTATGATGGGTTCCTTATGTTTTTTTCATGTGTTGGATTCTCTCATGTCAAAGACTACTTACTACCTGTAACTTAGGAAAAGGAAGTGAAAGAAAAAGTCAATTCATCTTTTGAGGACTCCTTTACCTTGTCTGGAAATGTAACTTGTACCTTTTTTCATTATACTCTACACATCTTAAGCTGGACGATTGGGAATTGTTGGGTAATCCAAGAGTTCGTTTTTTTTATTCAGAGACTTGGTTGTTTTAGAGATTTTGGTTGGAAACAGGAACATGGTAAAGCAATGAAACGAGCACTCTCCTAGTCCCATATCAGATTCAGATCAGATCAATTTGCTGGAGTTCAAACATCAGACACAGTGCCCCAGCTGTGATGGTGCAGTAGCTAGCAATCGCTGTTTGCGTACAGCTGCACCTGCTACAATGCCAAGGCCAGAGACATACACAAAAACACATACTGAGAGAGAGAGAGAAGTACTGTCCCTCGTAATCTCTTCCCTTGCACTTCCTATCTTTTTGAAATACAAACAGTATCATACAAGTCTGCACATATGAATCCTGTTAAGTCTGGCAATGTTCTAGGTATCCTCGTTATTTCAACAATTACCTCAATATCCCTGCCTTCCGTGACAATTGACTTCAACGCTCCTACTAACACCATTAACGTTAAAAGTCTTGTAAATTTTCATTTTGTTTCCCTTTAATTTGCTTAAATCCTCCAATAAGATCTTTTTTACAACTATATGTTCTCCTTGCAACTTTTTCTCATTTCTTCTACAACTACAAACCAATATTTAATTATGAACATCCTAAAAAATAAAAAAATTAATTAACAATAATCACATAAAATTTACTAACTATGCATAAATAAAACACTAATATTTATTGATTAAGAAAAAATATTAATAAAACCTCAAATTAAGGAATATTGGCCTAATTTAGTTATTTATAGGCATTTTCATGCCATTTGTAATAGGAATTTATTAGGGATTTACTTTCTAATTTTATTTTAATCTACATTGAAGTACTTTTATTTTTTAATTTTAATCTTATGTATTTTGCATTAGATTTACAAGAAGTTTACTGATATTTGTCCTTAAAATGTTACACTTTTGTTTTCTAACATTTTAGTTTATCATTTAATGCATCATAATAATCAATTATGAAGACATAATTTGATTTATTATTGTGCTTAATGTAGGTTTATTTCTAATGTGTTTATCATAATATTTGTTAGTTTGAATTAGATATAGGCATATGAATACTTTGGACATAAGACTAGACTCAATTGGTTTTAATTTAATATGTATGCTTGAATTGTCTGGATTTTGTTATTGGTTATGATTATTATTAATCATTTTTCATTTTTCATATGCTTATTCATTGAAAATTAGTATGACTTGTGCACAAGTAGTAAATTTTGGAGTGATTATGGTTAATCATTTTAGTTTAACTTTTTTTAGCATACTTAAGAAATACAATTAGTTTTGAATTATTCATGATTTATTTTATATGTTTAAATTAATGTAGTCTTTTAATTATTGGTTATAGTTATGGTTAAACTTTTATTTTAATTTTTAATATTTTTAATATTATTTGTGTATTATTACTGATTTTGTAGTGTGAATATTTTTTTTAGTATTCTTAATTATTAATTGATGATTTGTAGTCATAGAAGAAAGGAGGAGAAAATGGAAAACAATATGTTGGTAAAAATTAAGTGATATTGGTGTTTAAGTAATTATTAAGGCACTTGTAGACTCTTTGGGATATCAACATAATGATTAAGAGAACATCAAGAGCATTGTCATAACAGGGATAATTGAAAAAGAAAACCCTCATATATTTACATACAATCTTTGTAGTGCCATGGTTTTCAGTGCAGGGCGAAAAAAAACAAATCCCTCATCTCCCACTCCTACTGTATTATCACCTGCTCTTCTCTCTCTCTTTCTCATATTTACATACCATCTTTGTAGTGCCATAGTTTTCAGTGCAAGGCCAAAAAAACAATTCCCTCATCTCTCACTTATACTCACTCCTAGTGTATTATTACCCCTCTCTCTCTCTCTCTCTCTCTCTCTCTCTCTCCATGGCTTGGAAGAGCACCCTTGCCAGGAGTAGTATTGAGGTTTAATGCATGGTTCACTCACGGAGCACTGTTTCTTCTCATTCCTGTTCTTCCTTGGCCAATGTGCTGCTGCTACTGTTATAGATGATCTGCTAATGACCTCCTCTTTCTTTTGGATTCTGAAACCACAGACAAACTTTGCTTGACTGCCTACATTTTTCCGTGCATACACCCCAAACACGTCACAAAAGCAAACTTCCAAAAGGTAAGCGAATAGGCCCGAAAACCAGCAGGGTGAACTGAAATAAGTTCGTTAGATTCTGAAAACCAAGCCATATATGCTTCTTCTTCTTTTTTAAACCAAGCCATGTTTATTCAAGATATTAGCAGTAAAAGAATTTTAAAAACACATATACATCATTTGCGTTTGTCACCTTTTCCCGTACTTATTCCCGCAAGTTGTGGAAGCAATCAATTCTTATCTGTGTACGCAGGAAAAAATTGCAATGGAGGCTATACGAATATAGGGTGCATTAGTCTTTGGGCTTTGATGGTATGGGTCATAATGTTGACCAGTCCGCAACAACTACAAGAATGGTTAGAATTGACCTTGGACTCTTGGATAGGAATCTTTAGTCCCAGTTTTCCATAAAATAACTACTGACTTGAGAAAATTGAGTTGTCGTTGTCGTTGTCGTCGTTGTCGTCGACGTCGTTGTTGTTATGACTATTATTATTATTAGTTATTGATTTATTTACCGGAATGGACCTACAATATAACAAGGAATAAGTGGCCAAGATTTCATTATAATTTGTTTATTATAATCCTTTGATCCAAAGATATGAAATTTTAGTAAATTTCAATAAGTAAGAATTATCTATCATAAAAACACTTCAGTTTGTGTGAAATGAAAGTTTATAATATCATATGAATTGCATCATAGTATGATGTTTTAGATTTAATTTAATAAATTAAAAAAAAATAAGGTGTTGGTCAAAGAAACTCAAACACCAACACTTTGTTGTACATAATTTTGATAAATTCTAGTATCCACTTCTTCTTTTTTTAAATCAAGAATATCTTAGTAGGATATTTCGTCAATAATCAAGAACTACACTAACTGTTTTATCTTAGGTGAAATTTCAAAGTCAGCCCTATTTTGATGAAAGAAAGACTTGATGATCACAATCTCACCATTCAAATTAAGAATTAATAAAATAAGAGCATAAAATTTTATATGATTACAGATATACAGGTTTATATTTTTCTTTGGTAAATGATTGTCATTTAGCATGTATTTTTTGGAAAAATTTACATATATATTCCTAACTTTTATTTTATTTACAAATTAACATCTCTTTTAAACTAATTTGGCCTATCTCCTCCGTGTTTAACTAAATTTCCAATCACCTTTTTTATTTGACATTGATGATGTCTTGTATTTCCATTACGTTCAATACAATTAAAACGTATTGACTAATGTACACTACAAGAAAATTTACAATTAGCGAGGACAATATTCATTGCTAAGTCCTCGCGAATTCCTCGCAAAATCCTCGCTACAAAGCTTAACGAGGACATAGCGATGAATAATTATCCCTGTAGCTATGTAACTCGTTAAATCAATACTACGAGGATATATTCTCGCAATGTGCTCGTATAAATTTAGCGAGGATATTACAAGGAAATATTTCTTCGTAATGTCTTCGCTAGATCCTCGTAATTCTTCAATAAATGCTCGCTAAATATCATGAGATTGTATCGTCGTTCCAGTTTTAGCGACAAAATTGCAAGTATATAGCGAGGACATTCCCTCGCAAATTGCACGCTAAATATCATTATGTTTCCTCGCTAATGCTGGGCAGTTTAAAAAAAAATAATACAGTACATTATAGAATTGACATTCAAATACCTAGTAAAATGACATTCAAATACATTCACAAATACATTATTCGTACACATATATAGATTTTATAAAAAAAAAATCATTCGATTATACATCATAAGATTTTACAAATTCAAAGTTTTTACAAAAAAGTAGCTAATACAACACTGAAATATCTTAATACAAGTCGATAAATATAATACAAGGCAAAATACTATATTACATATCACTTTCTTCGGGAACCAACTTACTTTCCTTTACCTTTTGAGGATGATGCATGGATGGAGCGATGACGACGTCTATACTCTTCGAAATCATCCTCATCATCACTTGCCAAATCTTCTTCTTTTTCGTCGGTATATCTTCTGATTATAAAAAAAAACATAATATATATTGTAATGAACAATGATTAAATTATAATATTGAATTCAACCTGACAATTTATATATATCAAAAATTATAAAAGTAAATCAAAATTTACCTTATAAGTCGATCCTCCAAAGTATGTATTTCATCTCTTATTTCATTCCTTACTTCAGTCTTTATTTCATTCCTTACTTCAGTCCTTATTTCATTCCTTATTTCTGAGCATATGTCGGATCTGAAACTCTCTAATATAGTTGTCATCTGTGACAACTGAGAACTGAAGTAATCCGAATCAAACGAAGCCTGAGGCGTAGGACGATACTGCCCAGTAAAAGTCGCGGAAAAACCAATAGTCGTATCTTCTGAGTAGTATGGATCCAAACCACCCAAGCCTTGCTTTCTGGATGAACTACCCACGTTCTTTTCCATTGAAACTTACTTCCAAAGTTTCTTGTCAAAGACTGGGTGTTCATCGACATTATCGTCTCCATATTTTTCTTAATACAAGAAGGTGTATCTATCCTGTATAAATAAACACAAAAAATTAGTTACGGATAATATAAAATATATGTGCATATTATTAAAATAACGAAGCATTATAATCATTATTACTTACAAGTACATCCCTGGCAGTCTGGGTTGACCAAACATGCTCTGACCCACTAGTATGGAATGCAGTCCATCATTCTGCCACTATAGGTTCTCTACATAGTTTAGTGGCCCAACACAAGTAAAAAGAGAACTGATACAAGACATTCTAATACTAACATTTGTTGACATTCAAATGAAAACATGGTATTCTATCACCATCTTTCGAAAAGAAAATCATTTTTGATGTAGAGTTTTCATATTAATATTTATCAATCTCTCTATGCCTCTTGCTTGATGAAGTGTTTCATATAAACTTTGAGAAGATTTGTAGATGTTAATTTTTAGACCAAGGCACAATTAAAAGTAATAAATGTAAAAATGAGGTTGATGAGATTACCCCGTTCTAAGTTACCATCAACATATTCTTAAGGTAATTCGTTGTAATCATCACAGTCACAAGAGAGTGAAGGATTTCTGGTAGGGAAAAAAATTTATTGTAATCATCCCTGTCACCCGAGTGTGGCATATGATAGCATCTCCCAAACATTGTGGTGATTTGGGATTTAGTTTAATGGACGTATGAAATCAGATCATTAAGCTTAAGTCGGGGAAGAGCGCAGCAGTAATACATCCTGAACGAACGCAGTTCATATACTACAAAAAAACATCACAAATCATTTCAACCCTTGCTGGTAGAAATAGATTATGATTCTCCTATCCCTAAGAAAGCTAAACTTTTGTACACATGTTGTCGTCTTTGCTTGAACAAGATCATTTTTTCCTTTTCATATATAGTTCAATTAGATTTTCATTTTACTCAAAATCCAATGTCCCCGAAGCAGCTTCCAGTAAACAAAACATCCACTTGAACTCACTAAAGAGGAAAATCAAACTCAAAACTCCTTCCGGAAATATACTCCAACCATGCGTCCGGAAGAAACAGAAAACCCAAAGCCCGGACAAGCTAAAATTGGAGCAATAGTAATCTCGCAAACGAAGAAATTGCCTCAGGACTAGACATGGAAACCGGGCCGGGTGCTGCAGACCCTGGGCCCGGCACGGCCCATGGCACGGGGCCGGGCCGGTCCGGGCAGGTTCGGGCCGGGCC
>JAMKQA010018067.1:0-14624 GCA_024699735.1 Posidonia australis | reverse complement strand
GAATGGCTGCTATGGAACTCTATTTATAGGGATCTAGGGATGAGTTATACAAGAGAAACAAAGGGTCTTGCAAACGAAAAGCCTCGAATATTCGTTGGCACATTCGTTTGCAAGAGTAACAGCTCGGAAGATGGAAGGTCAGCAGCTAGTGCTGGGCGCCTGCTTGGTGAGCCAGTGATGTGCGCCTACTTGGTGAGTCACCTTGGTGCGCCACCTTGGTGTTCCATCTTGGTGCGCCAGCCCTGCTCACAAATGTTTGATTGGGGCTCTGGTTAATGGGTTTGGGGCTCGATTTAAGGGCTGATCACATCCAAAGCAACATAAGGATACTCATCTATGGGTTACCTCGAAATCGGGGTGTCTACAGCTGCAGTCAGCAAGGAGGAACAACTTGATCTCTGGGATTAATTTTCCACATGAGGGCCCCTCTCTGATTAATCTGCAATATGCAGATGAGACCTTGCTTTTTTTGCCCGATAGCACTGACAATTTGATTAATATCAAAAGAATTCTATGTTGTTTTCAGTCTTGCTCTGGGTTAAAAATTAATTTTCTTAAATCATCACTGACTAGTGTGGGGGTTTCCCAAGAAGACCTATTGTTTTCCTGTGACATTATGGGATGTGAAAAGGCTGATCTTCCCATCACTTACTTAGGTCTGCCTTTACATTATAAAAAAGCAAATTGTAATAGTTGGGCTCCTGTGATTGAGAAAGTCACAAACAAGCTTTCCTCCTGGAAGGCCAGACAGTTGTCTCTAGGGGCAGATTAGTATTGGTCAATGCGGTTTTATCAGTAATACCAACATACTTTATGTCTGTGTTGCACATGCCCTTGAAGATAGAGAAAAAATTAGATAGTTTAAGGAGTAATTTTTTGTGGAATTCTATATCTCCTACAAAAAAAGAGATGCACTTAATTAGATGGTCCAATATTTGTAGGAATAAGAAACAAAATGGTTGGGGGATTATAAATTTGAGGAGTTTTTGTGCAGCTTTAAAAAGTAAGTTAAGTTGGCAATTTTTTTCAAACAATTGCAACCCAGTATGGAAATCTATTGTTCGGGCTAAGTATTTACATTGGGGCCCTGGGGCTATTTTGAATACTACCTCTTCCTCCTGCTCACCCTTATGGAGTCATATCAAAAAAGGGTTTAACTTTTTCAATTGTTTTTCTAATGTCACAGTGGGCAATGTTTCCAATACTATTTTTTAGAGACATAAATGGCACAATGGTACTCCTCTTAGTATACTGTTCCCTGAACTCTATAGTGTTGCTAGATTTAAAAAGGCTTCTGTTAGAAGAACCTTACATTTATTCAATACAGATTTCAACAGATTGTTCAATTTAGCTCACTGTGATGCTATTAATTCCAATGTGCTTCAATTTCAATTGGATGTTTTTGTTAGTATTTTGCAATCTTTAACTTTGGATACAAGAGAGGATGACTTCTATTGGCTTCCCTCAAAAAATAATACCTTAACTGTGAAAGTTGCTTATAATCTTATTAATGATGGGGGCCTACGTAATGTTTTTTTCAAAAGCATCTGGAGGAGTCACTCACCCATAAAGGTCAAGCTATTTGCATGGTTAGTCATTAAAAATAGGAATTTAACAAAAGAAAATTTATTAAAAAGAGCTTGGACTGGTTCACCACTATGTACTTTTTGTTCTGTTAGCATTGAAAATAATAAACATTTGTTTCTCAATTGCTCTTTTGCAAGGGAGATTTGGGAGTTCTTCTTGGACTCACAGCTTTACCCTGGATTTTTATCTGTTGGAGACTTATTTTTATCTACCCCTAATCGTAAGCATTACCTACCCTTCTCTGGTTGGACTTTGCTTCTCCAGATCATTCTCTGGTTGATTTGGAAAGAAAGAAATTGTAGGATCTTTCGCAATACATTTAAGTCAGGTTTTTTGATTATTAATGATATTCTGTCTCTGATGAAATTTTGGGTGGTAAACCTTGTATCAGGTTTTGAGAAGGATGACATGCTACATTTTGTTTCTGCAAGGGTTCACATTCTATGGAGCCTCTTATTGCACCTTCTATTCCTTCCTCACATGACCCATCTGGAGAGGAAACTCAGAATGCCATGCATGAATGATGAAGGTAGCCCATAGTTTTGTAAAAAAAGCAGAGAATTTTTGATGTAATACTTTTTCTGCCCCATTTTTGTGACTAATCTGATGATACACTATGGATTTTTGTGGCTGAATAGCCTATGGGTTTGTAATATTACTTAAGACTATGTTTCTTATCTGGCATTTGAGCCGAAGAAATAATACCTATCTATCTCAACTGTTAATAAAAAAAAAGATCTGTAACCCGCTTTCACTCCTTCAATCTGCAAGTTACCCAGAATACTCTTCTCAATGGCTCCTTTATATTTTAATCCCTATAGAAGAGGAACAAAATCTTTAATCCATAATTTAAGATTAAAAATAATATGGGATAACTCCACAGTCTTGTCTCCTTGTTTAGTGTTGTAGCGAGCTTTCCAGATCTCCCACAAGACAGTTGTAGCCATAAGCCTTCTCAATCTAGTAGCAAAACTTTCTTTTTTATTTCTGTTGAATAAGTAATGCAACCAACTCTCATGATTCCCTCGAACAAAATACTCAACTTGGAACTTAGGGTTGTTTGGTAGCACTTATGGGAAGCTGGTTTCTATTTTAATTGCTAGAAGATTGCATTTGAGATGATTTGTAGAAGCTAGTTTTACGAGATATGATAGAAGTTTGTTTGGCAAAATAAAGAACCCTTTGGATTCTGGTTTATGGTCATGTGTTGAATGACATAAAAGACCCTAGTCCACCTCCCTTTCTCATGACCTTCATTTCCTTCCACCACGACATCCCCTTTCCTTCACCAGATGACGACCCTCCTCTCTCCTTGGGACTCAATTGAGACTTCTCCTAGGTCTATCACTTTTGTGACCGCCATCTTCCAAAGAGTAGAAGCAGAATGACGACGAGAAGTACGAAAGTGTTGAAGGGCAGCAAAATCAAAAGGAGATTTCGCTAACCGGCATGAGACACCAAGAACAAAAGCAAACACTAATCAAAAGGAGAAGTACGAAAGGATTGTCTTGATGTAGGTGATGTCACCAACATCGTCGCATGAGACGGTGGTTCTCAGCTGGTGTTGGAGAAAATAACATGATCTCGACGAGTCTTTGTAGTAGAAGTCGAGACAGCTGCAGTTCCTGGAGCACAACGTCTAGTTAACAACCATCCAAGTCCACTTTTGACAAGGTGGGTTTTGCGAATTTGTACGTGAAGTAACCAACCTTGCTCCCAAGGCTTAGAAACTTCACCATCAGAGACCGATCGCAGGAAGTTGAAGATGCCAAGACATACCCATCGGACGGCACGTAATTGTCTTCAAAATGTGCAAATTGAGCTAGACAGCGACAGGGAATCGATCCTGATTGGCAAAGCCCGAGGGTCTTGCAAGTGAAGGGAACGTCTTGCAAAGCCCTTGGATGGGCCATTTCTCGCCGTGGTTGAGGTGTCGTCGCTGTAGAAGACGGTAGAGAAGAGGAAAGGAGTATCGAGGGTTTGTGGTTTGGGGATGGTGGAGTCGGTGATGGCAAATGTAAAGATTTAGGTTTTTAAAATAATTATCAATTTTGTTAAAGGACAAATGTAGAAAAAATTTTTCAAAATACAGCATTTAGCCAGAAGCTATCTTTCTCCAGCTTCTACATTTGTAAAGGAAAATTTGTTACAGAAGCTATGTGATTCTGAGATATCACTTGTTGCCTGAACCTGTTTGGTAGAACTTCTGGACCTTTTGAGCTTCTATGGGAAGCTATAAGTCTAGAATTTGGCCAAAGTCCTCCTAAACGCACCCTTTGCACAAAAACCACTCCCAAACCCCAAAAGCCTATTCCCCGTCAAAGAATAAATGGAATAAAGTTTCACAATGAGAAGATTTGACTATGCAACAATCACACTAAGATGGAAAAGGAATCTGCATTCTTATGAGCATATCATCAGTAAGAATTCTTTGCCAAAAAAAACTTTCCAAAGAAAGAAGGATACTTTAGTAAGAAGTGTAGAATCCCATATCCTGTTTCCCTACCACTTCATCTCCTCCCTCTTCCTAAAAATATCCCAAGCAGATTTAACCCTCAAACACCCAACAGGATCCCAGTGCATGATATCGTCCTCATCAGTCAAAAATGCAAACTATTTCTTAAAGAAATTTATGACCACATCAGGTTGAGCCCATGGTCTCGAACATAAGTTGGGTTGTAACCCAAAGCGCCGTGTCGTTCCAAATCCAATTCAGCCGCATGTGCAACATGAGAACGGGAAATGTTCCATTCCACACGTTTTTGCAAACCTACGGGGCCATTACACACGTTTAATTTTGTTTTGAAAATAGTTCCATCATACATGTTTTTTTTTTGTTAACGGTAATCATTATATAAATAGAAAAGTTAAGGCAGAGAGAGTATAGTACCATATTACAGACTCTGGTGCGGTATATAATACCCACCACAAAATAATAATTGTTTCAAATAGGAAAACACCTATATCTCAAAAAATCTCAGAAAATAATTGTTCAAGTATGATGTTCAACATTAGTCCTGAGAAGGGACTAAATCGTCAGGATTATGCTGAGGTAGAGGCAGAGCATGAGAAGACTGCTCCAAAACACGATCATTTTCCAGAGATTGCAAGGCTCTGATATTGTCATCTTTCTCAAATCCCGAACCAAAAATGTTAAACCAACAATGACAAAGAGAAAAGATAGTGTTAGTGACTTTGTACGAGGAAGCACAATGTCCTCTAAAAATTCTATTATTTCTTTCCCTCCAAATGGACCACAGAATAACTTGTATCAATGTATGCCTACCCTTTACTGAGAAATCAACTTTTAATGGGAGAATGCAAGAAAAAATATCAGTAAATGAAGTAATAGCAGGATACAAATGTCCCTGCAAGAAGGAATGCCAAACTGTTGTGGCGAAAGCACAATTAATAAATAAATGTTCGATTGATTCTTGATAACCATTACAAAAAATGCATCTATCAGAACCTGTCCAACCCTTTTTACACAAATTAACTTTAGTAAGAATCTTATTAAAAATAACCAGCCATGTAAATAATCTGACCTTCACGGGAGCCCAACTATGCCAGATATGATCAAAAAAATGAGTTCTAGACCCACCATCGTTGAGTATCTCATACCCTGATTTGACAATGTACTTACTGGTGGAAGTAGACCATTCAAGAGTAACCTCTTCAGGACGAAGCATAACAGAATTAATAATCTCTGTGAATATATCAGCTTGAACTTGTAGATAGCCAAAATAGGTAGAAGAAGGTATAACATTAAATAGTTTATGGAAGTCCTGAAAATAATTTTCAATTGTTCTCTCTATTGAAGTCTTTTTGAAATTAGCAAATTGAAACAGATTAGGAAGCATATGCTTTAATTTTTCCCCTTACCTCGAACAATTTTCCCAGAATATGGTATTATGACCACTATTAACATGAAAAGTGGTGAAGGTATTGAAGAAATTAAAACAGGCCTTTATTTGTAAGTATGTGATAGTAGTTGCCAAGATCTCAAGAAATATCTAGCCTTTAAAATTGCTTTCCACTTAAGAGAGTAAGTATGTGATAGTAGTTTCCATAGTAGCTTAGTCTTCAAGGCTAAATTGAAGTTTTTGACATTTATGATACCCCAACCACCTTGACTTTTAGCTTTACGTACAGAGATCGCCCACTTAGCTAGGTGAAGAGTAGAGGTAGAAGAAGATTTCCAAAGAAATTTACATCTGAGCTTATCAATAACTTGAGCCACCTTAGCTGGTAGATGTAGAACAGAGAGGTAATATGTAGGGATTGTTGATAACACAGAGTTGATCAAGGTTAGTCTGCCACCTAAAGATAATTGATTGGCTTTTCATAAGGAAGCTTTTTTTGTCAATTTTTCTTTAACAGGTGCCCAATCTGAATTAGATGCCCTTCTATAGTGTAAGGGTAAGCCCAAATATCTGATAGGTAGAGGAGAAGTGGGGCAACCAATAATACTAGCAGATCTATTGATGGTATCCACTGAAACACCAATACCAGTAAGAGTAGATTTCTGGAAATTAATTTTTAGACCTGAGCAGGTCTGGAAACAGCATAAAATTCGTTTAATATTAATTATATTTTCTGCAGTAGCAGCGAGAAATAAGATAGTATCGTCCGCATATTGTATATTCACAATGTGTGGACCATCATTAGGCATTTGAATGCCCGTGATCAAGTGTTGTTCCACAGCTAAAGAAAGCATCCTATTGAGGATGTTGGTCACTACTATAAAGAGAAGAGGTGATAATGGATCACCTTGTCGTAATCCATTTGTGGCATGAAGAAAGCCTTTGGGTGAGCCATTGATTAATATGGAAAAACGTACAGTGGAAATGCACATCTTGATCCAATTTGTCAATGTGGGGCCACAATCCATTCCTGATAATGAATCTAGAAGGAAGTCCCAGTTAATGTTATCAAAAGTTTTTTCAAAATCCAGTTTTAAGACATAACCAGAAATATTCATGACTTTCATGTAGTGAAGAGTTTCTTGGGCCACTAAAAAACAATCTCTAATATATCTACCTAGAATAAAGGCACATTGCGAATTGTCTATTATTGTGTCTAGAACAGGAGAAAATCTAGAAGCCAAAGTCTTAGTAATAATTTTATATAGACTATTTACCAGACTTATTGGTCTATAGTCTTTAAGACTTTCAGCACATTCCACCTTGGGAATCAGGGCAATAAAAGTTTGATTAATAGGGGCTAAAAGATCATACTACGAGCAAGTATGTAGGCAGGTGAATACTTGCAGAATATCAGACTTGAGAAGGTCCCAAAACCGCTGGAAAAAGCTTAAAGAGAAGCCATCAGGGCCAGGAGCCTTATCACTAGGTAATGATTTAATGTTATTGTAGATTTCTTCGATCGAGAATTCTGCTTCCAAATTCTCAGGGTGTTGAATTTTTGTAGGCAATAATAAATCCTAGTTTAATGTTGGAGTAAAGCCTCTTGGTTTATTAAAAAGAGAGAGAGTAAAAATGATCCTCCACTTCCTTGGAGATTACAGAAGGGGACATAGAAATGACATTCCTAATTTTGAGTGAATGTATAGCATTTTTCCTCCTACGATATGTAACCATGTTGTGAAAGAAGGAGGTGTTTAGATCCCCCTTCTGAAACCATTGAACTCTTGACTTTTGCTTCCAGTATACTTCTTGCTCATAAAGCAAGGATTGGTGTTCATTAAGAAGATCTTTCTTGAAAGTCACTAGTGTGTTTTGGAGGTGAGAGGATTCTACCAGAGAATCAATCCAATTGATTTGTGACTCAATAGTTAGTAGTCTGTAATATCTTTTTTCTCTAACAGGTTTGATCCAACCTCTGATTTGTTTTTTGAGTGTTTTCAGTCTATAAGAAAATCTAACCACAGGAGATGAAGAAAGGCAAATATGTTTGGAGAGAGGCCAGCATGATTTTATAAAGGGTACAAAACCCTCAATTAGAAGCCAAGATTTATAAAATTTAAAGGAGATAGGGCCCCAATTAGTAGGGATGGTGTTCAAAGAAATAGGGATATGGTCAGAAACTACTCTAGAATGACCCATATAGTAGGAGTTAGGGAATTTGTCAGCCCAATTTGATGAAATCAAAAATCGATCAAGTTTAACCAAAGTGGGAGGAGACTGCATGTTGGACCAAGTATATTTAAAATTATTTGGAGAAATGTCCACTAAAAGATTATCGTTAATAAAGACATTGAACAATTTCATATCAGATGATATGCTGCTTCTATTAGAGTGTTCATTAGTAAATCTAGTCAAATTAAAGTCTCCCTCAATAACCCAATTGGAGTTTACCCTATTTCTAATGAAATGGAGCTCCTCTAGGAAAATACTTTTAAGTCTATGATAACATGGACCATAAACACCAGTAAGCCACCAATCAAATGCATCAGAATGGTTTCTAAATTGTAAAGACAAACTGAAAGAGGCAGCAATAGTAGTGATTAGAGAGATATCTCTATCGTCTCAACCAATTAAGAGTCCCCCAGAAGCCCCGATCGAAGGAAGAAATGACCACTTATGGAGCAATCCAGCTCCCAAGTGATGAAGAGTTCCAAGAGAGAAATCCTCTAATTTGGTTTCACAAATTATGATTATATTACATTTAGTAGTTTTCACTAAGTTATGCATAGCTCTCTTTTTTCCCATCAAAACCAAACCTCTAATGTTCCAGGCTGATATAATCATAATTAGTGGGGGGAGATAGAAAGAGAAGCCAAGTTCTCAACTAAATGAGCATTATCCTGTAGATGGATATTGGATAAACCTTGATCTCGTCGAACAGAATCAAGGAACTGCTTAGCTTCTACATTATTATGTAGGGAGATGCCCAATGATTGGCAAAAACTAATAAACTGTTCATAAGAATCCCAAGTAAGTGCATCATGAAGCAAAAGACTAGCATTTGTATCATTATGAGAAGAAGCTAAATCAGAATGAGGAGCGGCAGAAGTGTCAGGGTATAACTCAATATGCAAAATGGAAGAATTAACAGTTGAAGAGTCACTGATACCTGGAGCATGTATCAGGGTGGGAGGGAGGGATGCAGCAACCATTTCAGAGGGACCAGCCAAGTCATCCTTCTCCAGGCAGTCGAAAACGACAAGCACCTTTTTAAATTTAGCTAACGTGAGGTGTTTGGCTTTAATCTCTGCTACCACAAAATTGAAGGTGTCCATCGAATCAGGACTGGCCCCAGCAGATAAGGGAAAGTCCATCTCAGGATCAGCATATGCACCGGGAGTTGGTAGAAGGCTTGCAGAATTTTCAGAAGGAGGGATGGGAGGACTGCTCGGTCCTGTCCATACGTTTTTACCCCCTAGAGGTTTTAGGCCCTTTGCCACCCCGCCAGCCGCGGTTGGCCTTGATAGATTTCCGAATAGGACGAAGCCCACTAGATCCAGATGAGGAAGGATGGGTCTTACTAGGCCACGCAGGAAAGGTGCTAGAAGAAGGGTTAGACAGGGAAGAGGTAGCAGGGCAAATGTTCCAACTTTATCTATAACGAATAGGGTATACTAAGTTCCCGAAAGCAAAGAAGCGGCAGTCGGGAATATCTTTGCCAGGATGGACCCTAACACGGACCCTAGCGTACTCCAAATGCTTAACAGAGTCCAAAAATAAGTCCACTTCCAACAGTTCCGCGAAACTAGAAACCATATGATGAAACAGATCAACATTTCAGAGATGGTGTGGAATCCCTTCAAACCTAAGCCACACCCCTACTTCCTTCAAAGTGTGAACAACATTAGCGTTCGGAAACCAAGGAATAAAGGAGGCCGATAATATTTGGAGGGAGGTTCTATATTTACGTAAATATTCATTTCGACATTTAGGTGAGGAGAATACTAATAGAAATTTGCCAAGAGAGAAATCTTGGACGTCTATCTCAGATGAGTTTGGCCAGCATGAGTTGAGATGATCGACCAAGGTCTGCTTTGTTAGTTGAGAAGAGTGTGTGGAGACTATAGCACTCCTAGATAAGGTTAGAAAGCGGTCGCATACTGCCTTTGAAGGAGGTAGAGTGGAGGGATAGAGGGTGGTGAGACTAGCCATGTTGTAGCAGTGCTGGGGAAGAGAGGGAGTAACCTGAAAAAATTTGCAAATCGCAGCGGAATGAGTCAGAGCTTTACATTTGTAACAAGTTCCAGTAAATTTACATCGCTTTATTTGGTGACCGCGAAGACCACATTTAAAACATCTACCCGATGCATGACAAAAAATTACCTAAAGGGAAGCATATTTCCTTCGAGTCACCTTCGTCCAACCTTTAAAAGACGAAGAAAGAATGTCTTCTAAGAAGCCTAAGTTCGGAAGGTTCGAAGAGATGGTTCTGGGAGAGGGGTGGGTACTTACAGGAGAAGAAAGGGTAGCGAAATGGTTACCAACTTCGTAGTAACTTGTTTCGCAAGACAGGGAAGGAGAGAAAGGAGAGGGCTAGGTATGAGAGAAATATCTTTTGTCAGAGGAAATCGCGATATCAGGAGAGATGGTAGTGTCAGAGATACAGTGTGATACGCACGAAACCACGCACAGAGAAGAAGAGGGGGGCAGGAGAATTTCAACAGTTGTATTTGCCACTTCAGACAAATGAGTGTTCTAACAACTTGGGATCAAATCAGCCCGAGCGTCGACGGCTCCTGGGAAAGCTAAATGATTTAGTAAAGACGAATTAGGAGTAAATTGAGGGGTGGGAGAAGAGTAATAAGAGTTAATTCCGCTGGAATCCTCTGTGCTGTAATTACAATTATTGAAAAAATAATTGCCCTCAGCATTAAATGTGATGGCAGATGTTGCGAAACTCGAAAATCCCATGCATAATTCAAAGAGGGCTCAATACCACTGTCAAATCTATCAGAGCCAGAGATAATTTTCCGAGGCGCGGGGGACAGAATGGGGGGTCTGACATGCACCGAATTGGTAATTAATGCCATGAGAGGGAAATTGGTAATTAATGGGAAAGATCGTAATCCGATATGCAACGATGAGGATTCCCTCTCAACCATAGAAGAAGAGCTATGGTTAATGTCATTATTAACCCCATTAAGAGAGAAATTATCCTTTAAATTACAAGTACAATAATTTCCTAATTTAAAATTATCAAAATTGGGAGGAGAAAAGTTGCAATAATTCCATGCCTGAGGCGTGATGACCATCGTCGTCGGCGATATGTCCCGGCATCTACACAGGGACAAAGCTCCCACCTGTCACCGAGGACCAATAGGCGAAGGGAGATCTCTAGGGGAGGTAAGCAGATCAAAAACCAGATCAAAGAAGGAAGGAAGCCAACTCTCCACATCGCTGTGTCCAACAACCCCGATGAACGGAAATCCACAAAGAGCAATATCAGAACCAACCTCATCGGAGCCACATACTGACACCAGGGGTTTGGGGGGAATGAATATTATTCGAAAAGAACAACAGAAAATGTTTAAACCCTTAATCGAAACTGTATCCTTCCATAAAATACAAGTGGAAAGATAGCTAAATGCATGAGTATGTAATATTTTTGGCATAACCACAAGATTAACATTTAAAATAAGTCAAAAATCAGAACCTGTCTCCGCCTCTGAGCTCCAAGAGATGCGAAAGTTGTCGCGTAGAAACCAGGAGGTGGAGAACCTCCCCCCGCTAATCAAGAAGTTCCACGATCGTCGCATATTCCCGACGAAAGGAGGAGAAGAGGAAGAGGTAGAGGAAGAGCGGCTTACCTGTGTGGCTTTTTTCCCATAAAGACCGTGGCAACTACGAGACGTCAATCGCCTGCGGCTGCGCGAAGATAGTCTAGAGGGGGAAGGGGTCTCGTCCTCCTCTTTCAGCAAACGCTCTTTGAAAGTTTACCAATTGAAGTTAGCAATGCTAAGGAGAACTTGACGAGACAAACGTCCCGAACCACCCCGATGGCGGTCCATAAGGGCGAAGGAAAAAAAAACGCAGAGCGAATAGGATTTACCGAGAGAGCAACCTTAGCGGAGAGTGGTAAGTATACGATTCTTCAGTACCCAAAAATCATACACGTTTATGAAGCAGCAGCATATACAACTTTCTACGCTTGCCCAAAAATCAAACACTGACTCAGTTGTTGGTTAGAGAATAATGGTGAAATGGATTGCGTTAGGACTGGTTAAAGGTCAATTTTTACCTTTCTTGTAAAGTAACAGTTGGATAAATACATGTCGTCAACAATAGATTAACAGATTGATCCATACGTAAAAATTGGTAAACTTACGGTTTAACCGGTCACGAGTAGATGAAATCTCTACTATTATACGATTCAAATGGGTCAGCTTGAAAGGGTCATACTCGAGAGCAGAGCAGGTCCGGACTCCATCCACAACAAGAAGAGATCAAGACAACCAAGTATAGCAGTACTACCATAGCAATCCACTAATCATACATACACGATGAAGATCATGGATCATGGGGTCCACGGTCCAGTCTAGTCTCCTTCGCCCACGTTTCACTTACCACAATCATAATCCAATCCAGCTCGTGCGATGGAGCTATCTCCACGTCCACGTGTCAGCAGGAGAGTGGTTTCCGAGTTATCCGAAGATTGAGGGGGCAGATATGGCATCCTCTGCCCGCTGCCCGAGCACGACCATCAGTATTAACATCGGCCGAAACAACAGCCGCGAGGCAGCAGATAGAGAGAATTGGAATGGCTTCGATGGCTGGATTGCTGGGATCCACTCAGGCAGTGCTGGAAGGCAGCAGCCTCCACCTCAGCGGCTCCACCCGCCTCGCCGGCCCAAGCAGTGGGAGGGTGGTGACCACCACCACTGGTGGGAGGCTCATGACCACAGTCGTCCGTGCCCAAGGCATGGGAGACGCTCCCAACAGCAGCCGCAGGGCGGTTCTTGGGCTTGTGGCCACGTCGTTGGCCGCAGGGTCCTTCGTGCAGGCCGTGCTGGCTGAAGCCAGGTCGATCAAGCTCGGCGGGCCTCCGCCTCCCTCTGGTGGTCTACGTGAGTATATGTTTTGGACGGTGGTTTACAATCATATATGTTTCTCTTACAGTTTTTACTTCACTGTTCTGCGTGTAATTATTAGCTCAGTTACGGTTCCAAGCCTCTGCATCTCAATACTTTATTCATCAATATCGTTATGGTCTTAATTCTTTAAATCTTTTCCTCAAAACGTAATTCTTCAAATCTGAAATCAGAGGCTGGAAGATTGCATTTAGAAACTGGGCAAGGATGAGAGATTGGAGATTGTTTCATTTCTCCCGCATGATGCAACAGCTCTTCTTCATTTTTTTGTTTTTTTTTTTCAAAAAATTTACTTATTTGTAGAAATCATACCACTCCAGGAATCTTCAAAGAATGAAGAACTATTTTTCTTATATACAGGCATGCAAGCTAAGCTTGTTGACTGCCAATGAGAATTCAAAGATGATGTTCAAGAAACTTAATTGGTAGTTCCATTGTAGCTGGCATTCGTAACATTTATAATATGGGTTTTCATTGTGCTGGAGTTTGTCGTATTTATTTATAGACTTTTACAATTATTACTCAACCACAGCATTGGCACATTGTAACCTTATTTGAATTCGAATGATATAGCCTACCCTTTTATTTGATAATTTAAATCAATCTAGCAGAATTTTTAATATCAACACCATTTTAACGAGATAATGCTTTATGTTTTTGATTATGACCACCATTTTGATCTTGTAATTCTATGGAAACCTTTGCTAGCTGGAACTCTGAACTCGGACGAGGCGAGAGATCTCGACCTCCCATTGACAGAACGCTTCTACCTTCAACCACTGTCACCGGAAAAGGCTGTCGTGAGGGCTAAAGAGTCTGCAAACGATATTCTAAAGGTGAAGGAGCTCATCGACAAGAAGGCATGGCCTTATGTCCAAAACGATCTCCGCCTTAAGGGCTCTTATCTCCGCTTCGATCTCAAAACCGTCCTCTCTTCGAAGTCCAAGGATGAGAAGAAAGCCCTGAAGGAACTAACCGACGCTGTCTTCAGCAGTATCAGTGGTGTAAGTAGAAAACCTACGTATCAACAGTTTATCCATTCATGCTTGACGAGATACAAGGAATTTGATGATCACTGGGCAACTCTATACTGCCTATCAGATAAACTGGATATGAAAGATTCTAAGTTTTTTAGCATGTTCTATGACGAGTCCTAAGATTGAGGGCCACAAGTATTGTATTTATATGTGCATTATTCTCGTTAGTCCAGAGTTAATAATGTTTTGCTAAAATGACATGTTTGTTTCTTTTGTTTTCAGCTGGATTATGCTGCTAAGATCAAGAGCTCAGCCCAAGCTGAGAAATACTATGCTTCATCAAAATCCGCCATTGGTGATTTGTTTGCCAAGCTAGGCTAGAGGAATGTGCTACTCCTGTGTACTGGTGAACCTTGTCTTTTAATTTTTCCTTGTATGAAGCTACATTAATATCTTATTTCAGAAATGTGATTGCAGAAAACCAGTGTTTATACATGACATATCTGGATAGTGTTTCTAATATCTAATTTCAAAATTACAAAGCTCAAAAGGTATACTAATTCTCAATATTTTAGTTGAACAATAACAAATAGCTACCTAGATTACATTCTCTATTAATGTTTGGAGATTTTTTCTGCAATTTGCGTATTCCTGATAGGATTTAACCGCTCAAATTCTTGGCTGGAAGAATGAGTATCCTCAAATTAGGCATATGTCGTCGATGTCAAAAAAGGTTCTATTGCCTATATGAATTGGTATCTCACTGTCATCGAATCCAATAGACGCAGGTTTTGGGTTTTCTAACTCGAATAGGGGTTTGGTCCAGCGAGAAAACTCTTGCAACCATCTGACTTTTTTATCACATAATGAACTTGTTTATACTATAACTTTAAATGGTCAACATAAACAATTAAGCAGACATACTGCTAATCGAGTTTGCTCGTTCTCTGACTTACTAATGCATCTTCAGCGAGAGAGAGAGAGAGAGAGAGAGAGAGAGAGAGAGAGAGAGAGAGAGAGAGAGAGAGAGAGAGAGAGAGAGAGAG
>JAMKQA010018066.1:0-19380 GCA_024699735.1 Posidonia australis | reverse complement strand
AATCCTTACCCTTTCTCTGGCCCGCATTCATTCTTGCATTATCCATTAGGCACGAATCACACATGCATCTTTGCATCTTGTTTGCTTTCTGCCTTTTTGTGTTTTTCTGGTTTTCCTCGTCTTTCCATTAAAAGACTAGGTGGCGACTCCTTTCCTTATCTTTTTTTTTCCCTTTGGTGTTTCCGAGTCTTGTCTCTTCCTCCGGATTCACCATTTTCGCCGTGACTATATTGGACCTCCCAATGTGTTCCCGCACACCGGAGTTAGGTTTGGTGAACCGCGCCCAGGGGTTCCACCGGCATGGTCATAACTACCTTACGGAGTCTTGATTGTCCCATCCCTGATTCTATCTGTACGAAAGAATCTCGATGCCACCCTTTGCCTTTGAATTTCGACCTTGACCGGTGGATTCAAAGCCCCCCTTTTCTCATCTTCCTCTAGACTACCGTACGGTGTCTTGATTGTCCCATCCCAGATTCTATCCGTACTGAAGAATCTCGGTGCCACCCTTTGCCTTTGAATTCCGACCCCGACCGGCGGATTCATGGCCCATTTCCATCTTCCTCTAGACTACCGTACAGAGTCTAGATTGTCCCATCCTAGATTCTATCCGTACGAACAAATCTTGGTGCCACCCTTTGCCTTTGAATTCCGACCCTGACCGCCGGATTCATGGCCCATTTCCATCTTCCTCTAGACTACCGTACGGAGTGTAAATTGTCCCATCCTAGTTTCTATCCGTATGGACGAATCTCGGTGCCACCCAATGCCTATGAATTCCGACCCAGATCGGCGGATGCAAGGCCCATTTCCATCTTCCTCTAGACTACCGAACGGAATCTAGATCGCCCCATCCCTGATTCTATCCGTACAGACGAATCTCGGTGCCACCCTTTGCCTTTTAATTCTGACCCTGACTGGCGGATTCAAGGACCATTTCTATCTTCCTCTAGTCTATTGTATGAAGTCTTGATTGTCCCATCCCTGATTCTATCCGTACGGACGAATCTCATTGCCACCCTTTGCCTTTGAATTACGACGCTGACAGGCGGATTCAAGGCCCATTTCCATCTTCCTCTGGACTACCGGATGGAGTCTAGATTGTCCAATCCCAGATTCTATCCGTATGGACGAATCTCGGTGCTACCCATTGCCATTGAATTCCAACCAAGACCGGCGGTTCATGGCCCATTTCCAACTTCCTCTAGACTACCGTACGGAGTCTTGATTATCCCATCCCAGATTCTATCCGTACGGACGAATCTCGGTTCCACCCTTTGCCTTTGAATTCCGGCCCTGATCGGTGGATTCAAGGCCCCCCATTTCCTTCTCCCTCAAGACCACTGTATGGAGTCTAGATTGTCCCTTCCTAGATTCTTTCTGTAGGGACGAATCTCGGTGCCACCCTTTGCCTTTGAATTCTTTCCCTGACCGACAAATTAGAGGCCCATTTCCATCTTCCTTTAGACAACCGTACGGAGACTTGATTGTCCCATCCCAGATTCTATTCGTACGGATGAATCTTGGTGCCACCCGTTGCCTTTGAATTCCGACCCTTACCGGCAGATTCATGGCCCATTTCCATCTTCCTCTAGACTACTGAATGGAGTTTTGATTGTCCCATCCTAGATTCTATCCGTACAGACGAATCTTAGTGCCACCATTTGCCTATGTATTCCGACCCTGATCGGCGGATTCAATGCCCATTTCCATCTTCCTTTAGACTACTGTACGGAGTCAAGATTGTCCCAACCCAGATTCTATCCCTACAGATGTATCTCGGTGCCACCCTTTGCCTTTGAATTCTGACCTTGACCAGCTGTAACCATACCGACGATAGCCTCGAGATTGTTTTGACGCGAAAGGCCAAAATACATGTGGGATGGCAAAGTCATGGCAAAAACAATAAAATAAAAATGCAAATGCAGGAGTCGCCACTTAGTCTATTAAAATGGAAGATGAGGAAAACCATATAAAACATGCAAATTATGCAATGGAAAAGCAGGTCATAAACCAGAAAAATGTGTAAGGATCCCTATTATGCAAGTGGAAGGTATTAGGCACCCTTGTGCGCCTAATAAATCGGTCTTCTATTGGTTTCTCATTTGCTTATGAAATGTCGGCTTTTCAACATTTGCTGTATGCCCAAGGGCGATATGCCATGCCATGCTTATGTGTGGTGTCAAAAATCTGGGTGCATGATGTTTAGGGGTGTGTCCTAATGCTCAAAAATATCGCTCTTATATCGAGTTGAGGGTCGATGCAAAGATATTGCATAAATAAGATTCAAGAATCTAGTATTTTGAGTGATTTATCATCCTTGCTTTGCTACATGCCAAATGCAAACTAACATGCATGGAAATGGTTAAAAGCAGAGCTATGCCTTCCGGAAGAAAACCAGGGAAAAACTGGAAGCAAATTGAAGTAAGAATCATGCTAAAACGCTATGCAAAACCTGCTGTGTGCTACTGAAAACAAGCTGTTGCGCCTGTTAGGTGCGCCAGACTAGTGCGTCAGTCTGGTGCGCCAGACTAGTGCGTTAGTCTGGTGCGCCAGCTAGGTGCTTCTATGTAGGCCAGAAAGATGTGCTGAAGGAAAATAGAAATCCAAACTATGCCAAATCGCATGAAAATGCATTCTGAAAAGTCATGCCATATAAAATCTTTCACAAAACCTTAAGAACATGCCTTGAAAGCGAAAGAAATGCGAATGCAATGACCTGTGGACCTTGTGTTCAAGGGCTGGTAGCCTCACACAGGATCACAAGAGAAATGGAAGATGCAGGATTCAGCCATGCCACTAGATCATTGGCTGATGCATAGGTTCTCCACGTTGGAGTAAAATGCAACCAACCTACTAGATGTTAATCAGGGACTGATTATCCAAAGAGATAAAACGACTTGGAAACAATCTTGTTTAAAACCGATGACATGCATGCAAAACCATGAAATATATGAGAATCAGTAGTAAAAGAATCAGGCTCAAAATCATTCGAAAAACCACAAGTAGATATGCAAAAGTGAATGTTTCACTCTCTGACCAGTCTGGTGCTCCTGTATGGGGCGCCAGAGTGGTGCGCTGGAGAAGTGTGCCACTCTGGTGCGCCATATAGGTGCTCTCCAGAAAATCTGGATCAGACTGCAATCTGATCCAGAACTTGACCCAGAATGAAGATGGGTGATTTATGCTAATGCAGGTTGATTCATGTGATTGTTAAGAGCATGATGGAATGCATCTGATCATAGCTATCTTATTTGAACAAGATGATTAAATGGGTTCATGCAAAAGATTCAAAAAAGGAATGAATAACCCAACATGACATGCATGGTCATATCAAGAATATAATAAAGAAAAGATTGCTCATGCAAGCGATGCAGTGCAGATTTTACACTAGAAATAAACTAAACATGCTATAATCAAAGCATGGACTTGCATGAAGAGTACCTTACAAAAAAGATAAATAAATTCATCGTGAAATCGTCATGTAGATACAGAAAGAATCAGACCTCATATGGAGCTTTTAACATGCTATTCCTTGCAAAAGAACAAGAGATTAAGGGAAAGGTGAAAGGCCTACCTTGTCCGAGATGGATGTTCCTTCAAGAAAGAAAAGAAAGACCCAAGATAATAAGCTCCTTGATGCTTTGGAAGGGCTTAGAATACCTCTGGATGCAAGAGAAAACTTGAGTTCTCAAGTGGATGGTTGCAGAATTCTAGAGAAAGCTAGTGCAGCTATATGTTTCTATCTTTCAAGATGATTCAACCCCTTTAAATGGTTGCCTATGGGGTCTATATATAGGAATTCCGCATGGGTGCCTCCTAGGACAACAAGGAGCCTCGTAGACGAAAAGCCTGGAAGATTCCATGGCATATTCGCTGGTAGAGGTAACAGCCATGGGAGGTGGAAACCCAGCAGCCAGTAGCCTAAGAAATGGCTAGGCGCCTGGTATGTGCGTCTGGCATGTGCGCCTGGTATGTGCGTCAGGTTGGTGTGCTAGCTAGGAGTGCTAGGTAGGTGTGCTAGCTAAGTGTGCTAGGTAGGTGTGCTAGCTATGTGTGCTAGGTAAGTGTGCTAGCTAGGTGTGCCAGGTAGGTGTGCTAGCTAGGTGTGCCAGGTAAGTGTGGTAGCTAGGTGTCCTCTCCTACCTATTTGGACTTCTAGTTGGGCTGCGGGCTTGCTATAGGTTTAGGATTGGTTCAAGGGTTAGCCACATCTAAAGCAACAACTAGAAAGCTCATCCCTGGGTCACCTCAAAATCGAGGTGTCTACAGATGCCCGTCCTTGAGCGAGGTCGAGGGACGAAGGGACCTAAGACCGATGCTCAGGGTTGACAAGATACCCCCATTTTGAGGTTACAGAAGGATGGTGTTTGCTGTAGGCAGTAAGTCACTTATCCGACTAATGCACCGAAAATCATGACTTGTTGCCAAATGCAAATGCAAAATGCATGCAACTGCTGATCTAAATGTTGGGGATGTGATGCCAATGCGGAAAACAAATGCACGAGCCGATGCTAAAAGGCCAATGCGAAGCTGTTGCTAACACTAGAATGGGTGCTTGCAAGATGATGCGATGCTGATGCTAATGCTAGAAGAAATATGACAAAAACAAAGAAATCCTGCGGACTGATTGGGATCAGTGGCAGGAAAATGATAAGTTGTCGGACTCATCAGTCGGATTATTGAGGTTATCAACCTGAGAGACGGGATATGACAAGCACGCTGAGTCTTGTCAACTCGGTCGCCAGACAGCGTGACGGTTGTCAACTGAGTAGTTGGGGATACCAGCCCAAAAAAATGGGGGCATGACAAACATACCATTTGTCAAGAAAAACAGGGCCCTACCGCATGGACCAAGGGCGAACAAAGAGATTTCGCGCCCGCGAAAAACTCAAAACAAAAGAGAGAAACAAGAGGACATTGACCACCCGGTCAGAGGGTCAAAAAACAGGATTCCTCGCCCACGAAGACCCAAAAGAGAAAGGATACCTTGAACGCTTGGTCAAAAGGTCAAACTTCTGGATTTCCTACCTGGGGAAATCCGAGAGAAGGGCTAGGACCTTGACCATCAGGTCAAAAAGTCAAGCCACAGGATTTCCTACCCTAGGAAATCCAAAAGAGGGGCTAGGACCTTGACGATCAGGTCAAAAGGTCAAGCCACAGGATTTTCTACCCAAGGAAATCCGAGAAAGGGGCTAAGGACCTTGACCATCAGGTCAAAAGGTCAAGCCACAGGACTTCCTGCCCAAGGAAACCCGAGAACGAAGCTAGGACCCTGACCATCAGGTCAAAAGATCGAGCCACAAGATTTCCTGCCCATGGATATCCGAGAAACCAAGGACTTTGACCGCCCGGTCAAAGTCAGCCAACTGGATTCCACGCCCGTGAAAGTCCAGGAGAGGTAAAGGACATTGACCGCCCGGTCAAAGCCAGCAAGCTGGATTTTGCGCCTGCGAAAATCCAAAAGGGGCAAAGGACCTTGACCTCCCGGTCAAGATCAGCAAGCTGGATTTCGTGCCCGTGAAAATCCAAAAGGGGCAAATGACGTTGACCGCCTGGTCAAAGTTAGCAAGCTGGATTTCACATCCGTGAAAATCCAAAAGGGGCAAAGGACCTTGACTGCCCAGTCAAGATCAGGAAGCTGGATTTTGCGCCCACGAAAATCCAAAAGGGGCAAATGACATTGACCGCCCGGTCAAAGTCAGCAAGCTGGATCCCGCGCCTGCGAAAATCCAAAAGGGGCAAAGGACCTTAATCGCCCGGTCAAGATCAGCAAGCTGGATTTTGCACCCTCGAAAATCCAAAATGGGCAATTGACATTGACCACCTGGTCAAAGTCAACAAGCTGGATTCCGCGCCTGCCAAAATCCAAAAAAGGCAATGGACCTTGATCGCCCGGTCAAGATCAGGAAGCTGGATTTCGTGCCCACGAAAATCCAAAAGGGGCAAATGACATTGACCGCCCAGTCAAAGTCAGCAAGCTAGATTCCGCGCCCGCAAAAATCCAAAAGGGCAGAAGGACCTCATCGGTTTAAAAGGAGTTCCCGGAAAACAAAGCGATGACCCCTGGATTATTCCCCAGGAATGAAAACCGCAAAGGTTCCCCGAAGGGTAGAACTGCAATATGCTGATTGCTGATGCTGTGGTGTAGAGACTGGCGCTTATGCTATGATGCATGTTCAGATTCTTGTTTGCTGGAATTTTCAATATTGCATGCAGAAGGTGAGGACTTATTCGTAAATATCCATAACTTGAGGGATTTATTGCAAATTGCCCAACCATGACTGTCTTTAATTGCTATACTGCCATTGTGCTGTGACATTTGAGACTCTGCTGCATATCAACAAATGTATGCTTCAAATTAAACTTCCCACGTCCTTTGTGGACTGATTTGCAAATTTGCGAAACATAGGGGGGTTTTCTGGAAATTACCCCATGTGGTGCATTTTGTGGGCCATATGCTGGCTTTTCATTGACACTGTGTACTCTGCTCTTGAAGTGCAAGCTGTGAGATGCTAGGGACTGAAACGTAATTGTCACGGCCATTTTTTCATTCTGAACCCTGACTTATTTCACACGTGGGTCCCACTGAATAACTGCCATAACTGCCAAGAAAAATTTCATCTCTCTCTGCTGCTGGGGATCGCATTTGAGCTTATGCTGCATAGCTCTTCCGCTTTGTCTCTTTTCCTTTTTCAAAAAAAACATACTTACTCACATTTCATATTCATTCATTTTAAGCCTTCCTCAACATGCGTGCCTCTTCTCCTTCCTCCTTATTTCTCCTTTCTCCAAACAAAACTCACCTCCTCTCCTTCTCTTCTCTTCATCTCCCCATTTCTCCACCCCTCTCATCTGCTTACGACAGCGGCGCATAGGAGGTGTGCCGACGGGGTGCTCTCGGCTGGTGCGGGCGTTCGGCGCGTCGGCAAGGTGCGGCGAGGTGCAGCAGCTAGGTGCTTGATCGACAGCGGCGATGGACCGGACCCTCCAAGTCTGGCTGGACCGAGGGTCACCGGCGGAGGTAACATCCTATCTCCCCTCCCCTTTCTTTCTTTGTGTGCTTGCATGCCCCTTATGTTTCAGGTGGTCGACGGCTGGATGGGCTCCGACGGGCTGCGCGAGTGGCAGCTAGGATGGCAGCTCGGTGATGGTTACGGGCTGAGAAGGGCTGGCCACTGGGCTTAGTGGGTTGGCAACTGTGAATGGATAGCAGTGGGGAGGTAGCGGTTTAGGTGGTAGGCTTGGTGGCCGTGGGTTGAGGGTTGGTCACCGACGGTGCTCCGATGGGCAAGGGCTATGGCCTGCGGTTGCAGTTGGAGGTGGCGGCTGATTGCTAAATATTTTGGTGCAAGAGTATGGTTTCTTTTGTTTTATTTTTTGGCGGATTGAGTGGGAGTTCAAGGCTTGGGTTCAAGAAGGTTTTGCTGTACATTGACTGAATGCCATGCCGCTCTCCATTTTTTTAATTTAATCATAAGTAGCTTTGAATCAAATTGGCCACTTTAAATCATTTATTTGCTGAACCAGGCTTGAGTAAAAGAGTATAAAATATTGCCCCATAGATTGCACATTTCAACGTAACACTGAACTGTAACTCTACACCTGTTTAAATTTGCATTTCTGCCGCCACATGCCATAGCGCTTTATTTAAATGCTATGCCTTCGCCTTTGTAATGCAATACTTGACTTTTACATGGGTTTAAATATTTTGCATTTACCATGCCTGTTGTTGCTATTTTACTTTAACTTGGTCTTTGGGCCCATTGCAGGATGACCCGGCTCCAGAGGAGGGAACCCCACAGCCTTTTCGAGATACGTCGTCTAGCTCTCGCTCCCGACGATGAGGTAGTTCTTCGAGGTCACGTGCCTCCAGCAGTTTGACTCCTGCCGTCCCTATTGAGGTAAGCCCAAACTGGAAGAAAATGGGCATATAAATCTAGTGTTTTATCTGACTAATGTATTCCAGGAGTTTGGTAATTTCAAGGGGCGACTGCTGAGCGACCATCACATCTGTGAGGGTCTAGACTTTGGGGTAATTTTCCTGCTTTATCTGAGCTTTTACCATTAAAAATTGCTTTCTGACTTGGCATTAATTCTGTTTCTGACGTTTCAGGAGGGGGATGTAAACCGGATCATGCGATGCCAGTGGGGCCCGATGCTTGATCACTTCCACCATCTACCGGATTTTCTGCAGGATTTCCTCCTACACCACTCCCCATTTGGAGGTTTGCTGCGCATACCCATTATTCATCGCCATTATAACTTTTTCAGGGCTTTGGTGGAAAGGTGGAAGTTTGAGACACACACTTTCCATTTTCCATTTGGCGAGCTGACCGTCCTTCCTGACCAGTGGGCTCTGTTAACGGGTCTTCCATTCGGCGACGAGCCGATCATAGGTGAGACCACTCACGGTATGCATCTTGCTCCCGCACAATTAGGTTGTGTTCCTCCAAAGCCACCTCAGGGGAAATATAGGATCACAGTAGGATGGCTGAGAGAGTGGGACAAATTCTGACCCAACCCTGAGCCCGACAGCGAGGAGGTAGACATTGTACTAAGGCATTTTCTGTTGGACCTTCTGGCCATGATGTTCTGCGATTCATCTGCTTATTGCATCCATGCTGATTGGATATATTTACCCAATCTGGATCATTTGGACCACTATGACTGGGCCGACGCTAGCTATACCTGGCTAATCTGCGGGCTTGACAATGTGGTTAAGCTCGGGCACCGCTCTTACGTGGGGTTGTACCCTCTACTGACTGTAAGTATCTGCTTTCATTATTTTGCAAAACAAAATTCCTTTGTGCTTAATATGTAATATACTAACTTCTGTCTACATTTCCAGTACTGGATCATGGATCATATCACCAGAGGGCATAACTTCAGTCGTCTGCGGGACGAGCTCCTGCCCCTTCCCCGCTAGTGGGTCGAGCCTGATCATTCGGCTGCTGCTGGGGTTTATAGTTACGAGTCCTACTGGTATCTGTTGGACCTGGTAGAGATCGAGGATGTAAGTTTCCTTTCTTTTTTATGCTGTATCCTCTTAATGCTTGCTTTGATTGCTTATATATATTTGTCTTGCTTCAAAATAGGTTCATCTGCCCTGTTCTCCAGGTACAATGGCTTCGACTGGGCTCCCCCGAACTCTGGCTGTGTTCTATGGGACAAGCAGGTGAAGTTTTATTGCATGAAAAAGACGGCTTATTTCCTTCCGGGGCGAGTGCGGTAGTAGTTCCTGAACGAGTTCTGCATTCCTGCCCCTCCCCCTTCTGACATGGATCGCCAAGCTACGACCCGCTCAGTTGCTAGAAGTTGGCATGCAGCAGCCATAGCTTCCCAAGACAGACATGTCCTTCGGGAAGTTAACTATACAGATTATCTGGTATGGCATAGGCGTGTGGGGAAGCCGCACCTATTTGAGGAGGCTATGCAGGATAGCCAGCGCGAGATGTGGTATGCCTCCGACTGGGCCAAGGTATGTGATTACCATTTCTGCTTAATATTGCTGATATATGAATTATAAGTTTGACACTTGTCATAATTCACAGGGCTTTGAGGAACAATTCGGCACCTTTTACGCTGACATCTGCCAAAAGAGGGTAAGATTTCTACTTTGCAAATTATCACTTTCAACTTAAAGCACGCTTGACATATCTGTCATTTTGCAGGAATTGCGTTGGCGTAACATCATCTGGGTATGTTTCTGTCTCTGTTTTTGTTACTATTACTGCATATTATAATTCTGACTGCTAACAAAAAACTTTGACATTGCAGCAAGATTTTCCAGCCAAGGAGGTGAACTTGGCCAGTAGCGGGGATTTTACCATGGAGGCATCTGAGGAGGATCGCTCAGTTACTGAAGTTACCCAGGTGGTCCGTGATTCTACTCCCCGTTCCCAGGAAGCTGCAGCTGCTCAGTGGTCGCACCGAATCACCCGTCTCCTGGAAGAATATTTCCAAAAGGCAGCATCTGGCGAAGAAGATTCAGACGAGGAATAGCTTCCTTTGTATTTTGCAGTTCATTCCAATTTTGTAAGAACAACGAATAATTGTAATCCTTTGAAAATTTATAAAAAATCCAGATCTTGTGATGTGCCCCCCTTTGGGGTTTTATGTGCATGCTGTATGCAGGTTCTCTGTGTAGGTTAAAATAAATGGCGCAGATTTGGCGAGGTCCCAAATGCAGGGGAGGTGCTGCTAAAATTTGCAACCATTCTAGGCGCCAACAAGGTGTGCCGCCTAGGTGCGCCGCATAGGTGCACCCTTCAAATGTGCCTCCAAAAATGGCGAGTCTGATTTTCCTTTTTTGCTAAACCCCTTTTTTTGTTTTCCTATATAAACTTGCGTTCTGCGAGAGAGGCCGCCTTCTTTTCTGAAAAATAGCACAAGATCTCTACTTTTGATTTTTTTCCTTTGGATTTTTCTGAGCATTTGGCGAGTTTTACTCTCTACATCACAATGGTATGTATATATGTTTTTTGCCATTTCTCTGTTGTTCAATACTTCGCTGCATACTACGAAAATATCTTGAAGATCTCTCTTGATTTCTGCGTATGCTTTATATATATATTATATTCTACCGGATTACAATGTTGGCCACACCTTTATGTCATGTCCTGTCTTCTTTACTGCCATATTTGGCCCAAATCTGTGCTTACAGAGTTATCCTACCATGGTGACCCCAAAATACTGCTCTAATGCTCTACGTGACTAGATTGATGCCCTGACAGCCGCTGACCGTGAACAATTACGGGACTAGGGCATTTCTTCCTCCCTTTTGAGTATAGCCAAGGTTGAGGTGAACTGGCATCTGCTGTGCGCTTTGGCTCGGTTTTGGAAACTGGCCTTGCACGTTTTCCGCTTTAAGCAGGTAGAGATGACCTTGACTTTGGACGAAGTCAGACGGATCTGCGGCTTGTCACCATTCATGTCTCCTCTAGTCTTTACTTGCCATGACAGCTATGTTCATGTTGTGAGCCGGCTCACGGGCGTGGCCAGAGATGTCTGTGAGGAGAGACTTGTCTACAGAGATGGTCCTACAACCATGGAGTGCCTGGATTATTTCGATGAGATCGTCAATGCCCGTTCATCTCTAGGCATCCTGTGGCTTTACAGCTTCGTATTGTGCTTCCTTGGGGAGCTCATATTTAGCCATGGCCGGATGACTGTGGCAATCGAGGTGGAAGAGATAACCTGGGCGATAGTGGTCTGCCAGATTGATTTGGCTCCTATTCTTCTCACTGAAACCTATATTGGTTTGGACCGGGCATTGAGGCGTTCCCGCCATTTCCATGGATGCGGTGATGTGGTGCAGGTAAATAAGCTATTTTACACTTTATTTTGCTGTGCTTTTCTTAACTATAATTCCATTTTTGCCAGGTTTGGTTTGCTGCCTTTATGGGAATGAAGATTCTACGCCCTCGGCCATCTGCTTTGGAAGCCTATAGCCGTACTCACCATTCGAGGACACTCCTAGGGGTGCAAGAGCTGTGCAACAGACTACGGTATCTTGATAAGGATTCAGTGACATGGTGCACCATATCCTCGGCGTCCAGGACCTTTACTGCCTTTTTCAATGCCAGAGATATGCGGCTCGTGGTCCTTCCAGGATTTTCGGGATGTGTGGAGTATCACCCCGTCCGGGTCCTTCTCCAGTTCGGCTTCTGCTAGGATTCTATTGAGCAAAGTCCCTGCCGTGAATGGTACAAGAGGTATATAGTTGGCTCAAATGCAACAACTTCAGAACTGACCTGCAAGACGCATGCTGGCATCAAGTCTTCTGATCTTGCCATCACTGAGGGTTCCGACTGTACGGTTGAATATGAATCCGAGATACGGGAGACATGGCCTTTGAGCGAGATCCCTCCATGCAGCACTGGTTTCACAGGTGCTAGCAGTTCAAAAAGGCCCAGAATTGATTAGTAATATATGTATTAAAGATGGACCAAAATAAAAATTTATGTCATTTCTGCATTGCTTGTATTTGCTCATGTATTCCAGAACTGCATTCAAGATTAAATAACCAGCATGCCCTAGTCTCAGATTCTCCTAATTAAAGAAGCGACTAGCATGCCCTTAGCCAAATGCCTATTTGCTCATACCACGACCAATAAGGTAGCTGACATGCCCCTGGTCGAAATACGGCCAAAACGCCATGCAATGCAAATATGCTTAATTAACAACTAAATGCTGTGCCAAAAAATGCAAATGCAAAGAAAGGGTTAATTGATATATTGGTGCCCTCAGCGCCAAGGAAGCCTGTTTTGCCTGCGGTAGGAGGTGACATTGTCCTCGACTCATGTGGCACTAACCTAAACACTTAGGTTTTTTTGTGGCTCTCTTTCAGATTTATGAGCCTCATGCCAAGTCCTTGGGGCCCTATACCTACTCTTTAAAGGATTCATTTTCATTTCGCCCTCATAGGCATGCTAAACCTACCCTACTTCTGCTTGGAGGTAAAATACACTTAGGCTGAGGAGGTGGCTGTTATTTCCCTTGTGCTGAAGGGGGTGGCTAGTCCCTTTGATCATGTGGGATTAGTAAGTGCATGCTCCGACTCCTCTCCAAGCTATATGGTAGGAGTAAGGTTGTTCACATGCCTCTCTTAATGGAGCTTAGCTTCTTTCTACTGCTTCTGTCTTCCTATTTTCTTTTATAGTCCAAGGTTAGTGTATTTTTTTTAATGCTCACACTCTCTCTAGACCTAACATTTTTTCTCCCTCTGGAGATATAGGTCCCGTGCGGATTTGTTCATTTAGCCCATTTACTGAAATCTCTCTCTCACACCCTAAGCTTCTAGGGTAGTAGCATATGAGGAGGACTTGTCATGTCTTATGCAGGCAGGCTTTTGATTTTCCTCATCGGGCAATGATGATGTTATGCAAAAGAAAAGGTGCAAAAGACTATTCATGTTTATGCTAGGATGCGCTAATCTAAAACATTAGTAGTTGAAAAGAAGAAGCATGAAAATGCATGGCTCATAGTGCAAGGTGTTAGGATTGACTAAGAGTCATTGAAAGTACTTCTGTAAATAGGAGGCATTGACAGGCTCTAACTACTCTGTGTGGTCCATGCCTTCAAGAATGACTGCACCCCCTGACGGGGCCTCCTTAACCACAAAGGGTCCGCACCAATTAGGCCTAAATTTCCCTCGTGCATTAGGCAAATGAATGGCATGCAAAACCAAGTCTCATGGTCCAAGGCTTCTAGGACAGACTTTCTTCTGATATGCTCGGGCCATTCTCTTCTGGTAGCATTGGGCATGATGCAGAGCTTGCAATCAGTGCTCATCAATTAGATCCAACTGAACATTACGGTCCTGTACCCACTCAGCCTCTTCTAACTCTGCCTCTTTCAAGATTCTTATTGATGGAATCTCAACTTCAAAGGGAAGGACTGCCTCCATGCCATACACCAAAGAGTAAGGTGTTGCTCCCGTTGAGGTTCGGATAGGGGTCTTGTAAGCCCATAATGCATAAGGCAGCTTCTCATGCCAATCTTTATGAGTCTTGGCCATCTTCTTCAAGATTTTTACTAGATTATTATTAGCCGACTCTACTACCCCATTCATCTGAGGTCGATAGGGGGAGGATCTGTGATGCCTGATTTTGCAACTCTGGAGGAAATCCTCAACCTTCTTTGCTATGAAATTAGTTCCGTTGTCAGAAATGATAGCAAATGGAACCCCATATCCGACGACAATATTATTCTTGATGAATTTATCAGTAATAGCTGCTGTGACTGTCTTGTATGATGCCGCCTTGACCCATTTTGTGAAATAATCAATATCTACCAGGATATAACGGTGCCCATTGGATGCAGCAGGATGAACGGCCCCGATAACATCAATTCCCTAGGTAGAGAATGGCAAGGGTGATGGCATGCTATGCAATTGTTACGGGGGAGCATGTATAAAATTGCCGTGTATCTGGCAGTTATGGCATCTTCTGACAAATTGGCAACAGTTTGTTTCAATGGTGGACCAGAAATACCCCTGTTGCATAATTTTCTTAGCCAGGAGAATCCCATTCATGTGTGGACCGCAGGTGCCTACGTGGACTTTCAACATTACCATATCTGCCTCCTTTTTGTCTATGCACCTGAGAAGCATCTGATTATAAGACCTTCTGTATAGTTGCCCGGCCCCGAGGACATATTTGGATGCTAACCGTTGTCAAGGTCTTCTTATCTAATGTAGAAATGCTGGGAGGGAAACTGCCAGACTCTAGAAAAGCTTTAATATTATTATACCAAGGTAGTTCAACAGATGATGGTGCCTCGTGGATATGCATACAATGTGCCGGTTGTTCAATGCATGTGACTGAAATGTCTGTAGCCTGTGCCTCTGGGAGTGATAACCAATATGCCAGAGTTGCCAAGGTGTCTACATATGCATTCTTGGCTCGTTTCATGAAGGAAAATTTAACATCTTCAAATCCTTCAGTCAATTTCAACAAATGTTCATGATATAGTACGAGCTTCTGGTCTTTTGTCTTCCAGTCACCATTGACTTGTGAAATGACCAACATTGCGTCGCCATATACGTGAAGTTCTTGGGCACCTTGATCCTTCGCCACTTGTAAGCCTAAAATGCAGGCCTCATATTCGGCTTCATTATTGGTGCATTCAAATGTCAGCTTCCTTGCAAAGGGAATAAGCTGTCCTTGGGTTGTTGCTAGAACTGCACCAATGCCTCTTCCTCGTTTATTGACTGCACCATTGAAGTACAGACACCACTGACGCTCATTCTGAGGCCCTTCCAGCTCCTCCTCGCCCATTGCTAACAATATATCTTCATTTGGGAACTAGGTCTGCAAAGGTTGATATTCTAGCAAAGGTAAGTTGGCCAAATGGTCTGCCATGGCTTGTCCTTTCATGGATTTCTGTGTAACAAAGGTGATATCGTATTGGGATAACATCACCTATCATTTGACACATCTGCCCACCAATGCTGGCTTCTTGAACAGATACTTGATAGGGTCATGCCGACATAACAAGAATACCGGATATGCCATCATATAATGTCGGAGGCGTTGCATGGCCCATACTAGGGATAAGCAGACTTTCTCTATTGGGCTGTATTTAACCTCGCAGTCATTGAACTTTTTGCTGAGGTAGTAGATAGCTTTGTCCTTATGCCCAGTTTCATCATGTTGCCCCAAGACTATGCCCATGGAATGCTGTGTTATGGAGAGATATAGTAACAAAGGGCGTCCTAGTGTGGGGGGAACTAAAACTGGAGGCTTCGTTAGGAGCTGCTTGATTTTATCAAAGGCCGCTTGACATTCATCATTCCAGCAGGTCTAAGCATTCTTCCTTACCAGCTTGAATATGGATTCACATATAGGCGTAAGCTGTGTAATGAACCTACTGATATATTGTAGTCGGCCTAATAAACCACAAATTTATTTCTTAGTGGTTGAGGGAGGCATGTCAATAATAGCCCTGGCTTTGTGAGGGTCCACTTCAATTCCCCTCTAACTGATGTTGTAACCCAGCAATTTTCCAGAGGATACCCCAAATACACATTTGTTGGGGTTCAAGTGGAGCTTATACTTTCGCAGGCGCTCAAATAATCTTCTTAAACATGTGAGATGGTCCTCAGGCTCTTTCGATTTAGCAATCATGTCATCTACATATACCTCGACCTCTTGATGCATAAGATCGTGGAATAACGCTGTCCTGGCTCTCTGGTATGTTGCACCTGCATTCTTCAATCCGAATGGCATCACTCTGTAACAGAAGACTCCCCATGGAGTGATAAAAGATGTCTTCACCATATCTTCTTCAGCCACTCTCATCTGGTTGTATCTGGAAAACCCGTCCATAAAAGACAACATCTTATGCCCTGCAGTGCTGTCTACCAGAATATCGATGTGGGGGAGTGGGAAATCATCTTTCAGACTCGCTTTGTTAAGATCTTGATAATCTATGCACATGTGAACCCGTCCATCCTTTTTCGGCACTGGGACCACGTTGGCGAGCCATTCAGGATACAGCATAACCTTGAGAAAGTTGACTTTATCCTGTTTCATAATCTCCTCTTTAAGCTTCAAGAGCCACTGGGGTTGCCATCAACGGAGCTTCTGCTTGAGTGGCTTTGAATTGGGTATAAGTGGTAATGTATGAACTACCACTTCAATGTCTAATCCCACCATGTCGACATAACTCCATGCAAAGACATCTACATATTCTTTCAAAAAAGCCATAAACTCTGCCTTTGCTTGTGGTGATAACTTGGCACTGATGCGCGTTTCTCTTATTTCTTCTACCGTGCCGATGTTGATAAGCTCTATTTTCTCTTCCACATGAAGATTAGGGCCTTCTAGATCATCATCATAGAATGGAATCTGTGACGGCTCATCCTCATTATCTGCTCCCTGAACTTCATCCTCTTCTTCATAGGCAATCAATTTTGATAGGATTTCTCTTTCAAATGCCGGGTCTGTTATGTCAACTGAGAAGACTTCTTCTGACTCTGCGCCCTGATGGCGTTTAAGAACTGTCACAGTGACCTTTGTGTTTCTATGCCGACATTGTGCTACTTCTTCAGCTTCCCTGTCTGGATGATCTGAGGAGCTAGGAGTCCCTGCCTCTGTCGTGGATGATTCTTTATTCTTGGTTTTGGTTTTTTTGATTTTTTGGCATTTTCTTTTTTCTTGTTAACTGTACAAAATTCTGCTTGTTGGCGGCTGCTTTGCTGTAAACTGGTGAGGCCGCCACTGCCTGTACTACTTGTGCTTGCTTCATGGTTTTGATCCTCACCCTCAAGGTGAGGCTTATATTGCCAATACCAACTAAACCCGCCTCCCGGCTAACAGGAGATTAACTCCAATGGTCTAGTATCCCTTACGTCTGTTTCTCGCAGGACCATAATTGAAAACTGGTCCTGGGGTGGTACTGGTGCATCTGCTGGTGGTGCTGTTGCAACTACTTTGCCCTTCCTCTTGCCGTCATGCTCTGCTATATCTTCGGCAAGCACATCTCGCTGCTCCTGAAATAAGAGGTCTAGAGCCCCGATGTCATCATCTGAGTTCACTTCCTAGACCACAATCTGGGCTGTCGACTGCTCTATTTGCATGACTCCCTATTCTATACCCTGCTGTTCTGGCTGGCTGTTGTCCTGATACGAATCTTCTAAGTAGATCCAAGCTGATGATGCTGACACTGCATCTGAACTGCGGTTCGGATTCATAATGCCAGCACTAATAAAGTTGGATAAATCTCGTGGAATAATCATCTTGGAAGACTTACCATGGCATTGTGAACTCTTCCTTTGGCAACATCGTTCATAACCCAAACCGTCTCGCTCGACCCATTCTTCGGCCTCGATCAACTCGACGATTCCTTGGCCATAATGCCCTAGAGACGATCCTTTCTCATATCCCCATTTGCAACACAGGTTGTCGACCATCAAGCAGGGGTTGCCAGAAGTGGCCAAGTGGCCGGCAAGCTCGGAAGGTGGAATGAAATTAATCGGCTCGAGTCAGTTAACCCGATAGAGAACATCAGAAGGTTTAGGCTCAAAATGAATGGTCTGAGGGGCCAGAGCTGAGACAGATTCAACCCTCTCCATGTCTTCTGTCAGGACAACAATGACATTATCATCCCAGCAAAACTTAATCATACGATGGAGGGTTGATGGAATGATTTGATGCTTGTGAAGCCAGGGGCATCCAAGCAATAGATTAAAGGAGGGTTCGATATATATGACGTAGAACTCCACGTCGAAGCGAGCAGGGCCTATAGTCAAGGGAATGATTAAATCTCCAAGTGCATCATGATGCGTATTATCAAAAGCAGTCATCCCTTTCACAGCTGGTATAATGTCCTCGGATTTGAATCCAATTGCACTTGCTGTGCGCAAAGGGCAGACATTAAGGCCTGCACCATTATCCATCAGTGTGAGGGGGATGCGAAAGCTTTGATACTGCGCAGTGATGAACAAGGGAGAGTTATGATTGGTGCCAGAGGGAGGTAACTCTAGGCTAGAGAAAGAGATAACCTGAGATGCCGTAATCATTCCTACCATGTTTTCAAGGGTAGCAGGCTCTATGGTTTGGGATACACGGGCTACTTGAAAAACCCTAAGGGAAGCTTCTCTATGCTCGACCGACGTATCGATTAGGTTCCAAATGGAAATGTCGACTCTAACCATCTTAAGCTGGGCAGTGATGTCAGCTGAAGGTGGGCTGCTAGTGGTAGGATTAGGTGGTGCTACTCTAGGCATAGGTGGTTGAGGAGAGCGTGCCTGGAATTGGGTAGGGGCTACTACTACTGGTGCTGGTGATCTTGATGGCTGGGCTTGTAATTGGTTAGGGGTTAAGGTTAAAGGGTTAGGCCTAGCTACAGGGGGTTTGTATACTCTACCCGATCGTGTCACCTCTGCAGGATTCCTATGGCATAATAGTAAGGAACACGATGCATGTTGTGGGTTAGAGTAACAACAATCAGGGGACGGGCTGCTAATTGTACAAGTGTAGTTGCAGGATATAGGTGGGTAGGAGTATAAACCTGAGGATGCTGAGAGTATTGGTGAGGGTACCAGTGGGCCTGAGGGTGTGCTGGCTAACTTGGCCTAGATTGGGGCCAGGCGGATAAATAAACTGGAGTTGGAGGCTGGGGATACCCTACAAGCGGCACCTCAGAGTATTCCAGCTCAACGATAGGACGAATCATATAAACAGATTCCTCGGAGTTATCGAGGAAAGAACGATACAACTGGTGGGGAAAAGGGGACGACTCATGATGAATCAAGTCGGTTGGGCGGATAGGGGAAGAGACTGACTTAGAAGAAGAAGAAGCAGAAGAAACTAAATTGACTCCCGAGGAGCTTGGCGCTCCCTGAGAAGGAAGTTGTGGCAAGGGTTGACTAACTATGCTGGGGTGTGCTGGCTGTGTTGGAGCTGCTATTGGGGTGTGTGCTAGGGTGGCTGCCTGGGTATTAATCACAATGACCTTCTAGTCAATCAAATCCTGGACGACGTCCCTAAGTGTCAAACAATTGTCTGTCGAGTGTCCTGCCACCCGATGGAAATTGCAGAACGCATTGGCATTGTAGAAGGCTGGTAGCGGATTAGGCGGAGGGCGCACCTTAGCCAGCCTCAACAAGGATGCGACTTTAGGGAATGCCATGCTCAAAGGCTCCACTAAAGGGGTATAGTGGCGCCTGTCACGGTGTTGTCGCTTCAGCTGTGGATGTGCCAACAGTGGGCGCGTCCTGGCCGGTTGTCACGCCCCAAATTTTCCACAATAATTTAAATAAATTAAATTACGAGAAAACTAAAGCTAAACAGTAAAATATCCAACCACCAGGAACCTGTGTGTGCGGCTAGCAGACTCTAGACTATATGCACTACGCTAAACCAATCGCAT